>BQKN01052378.1:0-17272 GCA_022839385.1 Asparagus kiusianus | reverse complement strand
ATTTTAATATGAAGAGACCGTCGATTTGTAGTCTCTTTTGCTAGAGCACCGCAAAGATCGTCACCTTGTAATCTTCGTCTTGGCACCTTGATAATATGAGAGTCGTCACATTATAACTTCCGATGTTGATTGTGAAGGCTGTTGAATTGGGGCTTTCATTAGTTGTTGTGAAGGTCGTCAGATTGTAACCTTCTACGTGAAAGTCCTCAAATTGTAGTCTTCTGGAAGTCGTCGGATTGTAACTTCCATCATCGGTGTTTGATGGGGGATAAGCTATCTATTGTGATTTTTAGACAGCCTACACCGTGACAAAGCTGTGCTGGTCTATAAGTTGTTTTTAATTAATTAATTAATCACTGTTTTTAATTAATTAATCACCGTTTATCCATTACGCGCTTGGATTCAGATACTCTGTATAATGAAGTTTCCAATTCATGAATCATCTTTTTATTACTTAACGGACAATAATTATTTATCTTGAATATAAATAATGAACAAGGTACAGTGATAATTATTTTTGAGTATTTAATATAACCGAATTTATGTAATTTAGAAAGTGAACTACGTATTACTGCAAGCTGTGGGGTTTGTGGAAGATGTTTGATCCTTAAAATTAGGAACCAATGATGTTCATGATGTTGGATAGCGGATTCCTAATCTATTTTTGTAACATGAGGTTATTAGAATTCCTAATCTATTTTGGTAACATGAGGTTATTAGGATTCCTAATCTATTTTGGTAATAGGTTATTAGGATTCCTAATTTGATTTGGCTTTTGGTTTAGAATTCCTAGTATGTTTATGATTTTAGGATTTCTATATATATGGAACAATTGGAAGAGAGCATTTGGAGAAGAAAATTGGGGATATTTGGAGCACAGAAAAGAGGTATTTTCTGAGCTATTTGTTTAGGGTTTTGTTTGGTGAAATTAAGAGCTTGTTTGTGAGATTAGTTTGTTCCTTTGAATGATTTGTAATCTCAGTTTGTACTCTTTCTCTATTAGTGAAAACCCCATCCCCTTTCTTGCCCCGTGGACGTAGGCAACTTGCCGAACCACGTAAAACTATTGTGTTTGGATTTGTGTCGTTGTTTTGATTTAATTTGTTTGGCCTTTATCTCGACGTTTGTTTGATTTTGTTCTCGAAGCACGCCCGTTTGGTTGTCCCGCTTCCGTGCCGCGCACAACAAATGGTATCAGAGCTACTCATTATTTGCACTATCGTCAGTTTGTGTTGCCTACTCTACAGAGTGGATGTTGGATTCGGGCGTTACATTCCATATTTGCCCTAGGAGGGATTGGTTCTCTAGCTTTCAGGAGTTGGAAAGTGGGGATTTCGTGCTCATGGGGAATGATCACAAATACTCTATTGGTGGTATCGGGTTTGAGGTTTAATTTGTTACTTCCCCTTGATTTTGTGTTCGGGTTTGATGTACGTTTCAAGTTGATCATTTATTCCTCATGTCCGCAGTAGAATAACACAGCCATGCAGCACAAGTAATATATCATAAAAAAAATAGATCTTTTTTATTTGAAAATCAATCCCTCCTCCCTCACTCTAGAAACCAACCTCTGAAGAAGGAAACAACAGTTAACTCCCAGTCCCTTTACAATCAACCACCTCGCCGGCGACGACTCCGTCTCCGTTGAGGACTTTCCCCTCCCCCGCCGCCGCCGCCGTGGCCCTTCACCTGCCCCCAAATCCTCCCCCATCCCCTCAACTGCGCTTCAACTCATAATTAATTAAAATTGACCTCCTCCGAAACCCTAAGAAGGCCGTCGACATCTCCGACTTCCTACGCCGCGCTCCGCCCCAAACTCTGCGGCCCTCCGCCGAGTAAGACTGATTCCTACGGTTAGTTCGTTGATGTCTTTAAAGTTTTAATATTGTTTAATTATGCTGTTTAATTAAAGTGATCAGAATTCGAGCTTGGTTTCTTGGTTCATCTCATGATCGACGCACTTACGTGAATTTTTTTTTCTCTCCATTTAATATTACATGATGATTTGTGCTTGAATATGTAGCAGAGCGAAGGTCGAGATCAAATCAGGAGTCAAAGATGCCGAAGGATCGGTCCTAATTGAAAGGGAAAGGGAAAAGAAAAAAAAAAAACTTGAACTTTTCTTTTTAATCGCATTGATCGCGCGCGATGGCCAACGCAGACAACAGCTGGGTGGTGGACATCGAAAGCGAGCTCAACGGCGCCGACGCCTCATCGGAGCTCGACGACATTTGGACGAAACACTCAATCTACATGGTTCCCGCCCTCATAAAAGACCTCAACCCCAAGGCCTACAAGCCTCGGATCATCTCCTTCGGCACCTACCATTACGGCGACGAGAAGCTGCGGCCGATGGAGGCCCACAAGCGCCGGGCCCTCGTCCACCTCCTCAGGAGAGCTCAGAAGCCGTTGCGAGGCTTCGTGAGCGCGCTCGAGGAGGTCGCGGGTGAGCTTATGGATTCCTATCAGGGTCTCGACGGGAGGTGGAGGGAGGAGAGGGGCCGGGAGTTCTTGAGGCTGATGCTCTTCGACGGGTGTTTCATGCTTGAGGTTCTGAGGTTTTCGAGGGTTTATCGGAGCGGTGGTTTTATGGATGATTACGCGTGGACTGATCCCGTATTTAGTCACCATGGGATGACGAATATTATGCTGCATATAAAGATGGATATGTTGAGGATTGAGAACCAATTGCCGCTGCTTGTTCTGAAGAGGTTGGTTGCTGCGGAGACCGGCCGAGCTCCGGTAAGAGCTTCTCCAACCGGGCTGCCCGGTTAGGTTCCAGCTGAGCTCCAAATTTTGGAGCCCGGCTGCAAAATCCCCCCACCAGCTGCATATTTGAATTTTGGAGTCCGAATGCCTATTTTATATTAATACATTTAATAATATTATTAATAATATTATTTATATTATATAACTTTTATTATTTTTATTATTTTTATATATTTAAAAAAACAACTCATGTGTTTGTTAAATCAATTCTTATTTCTATGTTTGCTTCAAATATGCAGTCCCCTCTTTATCACTATTCACCCCAAAAAAAGTCCTATTTTACCCTTCAAACTAACTAACTACTTTTAGATATTCCACTTATGTCCTATTTAATTATTAGTTTATAATTTTTATGTATTTTTAAAATAAGTAAAAGAATTGTTAAATTGAGAGAAATTGAAATGGATGAGTGTGCTTGGAGTTGCAAAGCTCTATTTTGACATATTCCTTAGAATATGCTTCAGTGGGTACCGCAATATGCAGTCAATAGTTGGAGCTGCTCTAAAAAGTTATCCCTCGAGTCGTCGTGCTAGTCAATTCAAAAGCGGTCCTTCTTGTATGTAGGAAAAATTGTAATGAAGAGAATAAAAGAAAATTGAATTGAATTCCTTTAATTCCGATTACAACTTGATTACAAAAGAGAAGAAAACGAATTTGGTTTTCTCCTTTGTTTAAAACTGGGTTCTTCAAGGTAGCGATGGAGTGCCTCCTTCGATTGTACGCGTCGAAATTGCTCTCCGTTGACGATCCGACCGCCTTTATCTCGTGGGAACGATGAACTTCTGTGAGAAGTTTTATATGTAACTCTCGAACGAGTTTAAGAACTCTGAACGAGTTAGAACTCTGTGGATAGAGTTGTTAGAATCGAAAATTCGGTTAATGATCAAGCTGTTATTCTGTTGCTGAAGAATTCTCTCAGATTTGATCTTCTGAGATCGATTCAAAAATCCTATCTTCAAGGATTTCGCTGTTGTTGAATCACTGAACCTAAGTGGTTGAGATCCTCCAGAATTCGCCTCTGCTGCTAACTCCTTCCTTCCAAAAGCCAGCCTCCTGATCCGATTATCCAAAAATCTGATCCTTAACTCTGTTGAGTTTGTTGAGCTTTTATAGGGGGATAAGAGGTTGTAACTGACCTCTAAATACGCTCCTACGTGGGCGTGATTTCCTCAGATCGTGGGAAAACAGTTCTGAAACCGTTCGACTCGTGTTTGAACAAGTCAAACGCCCAATCTCGCGTTCAGAACCCAACTTCGTGTCTTAGAATTGTGACGCGAGGTTGGGTGTTGGCTGAACATTGATGAACACGAGGGTCGCTCACGTTTTGGCTTGTTGCTTGCTTGGAAACGCGAGGGTCGGTGTGGGCTGAACCCCTACGAACGCGAGGGTCGCTCACGTTGATTTGTGACTTGGAAACGCGGGGGTCGCCTGCACTTCCAGAATTATAACGCGGGGATGACTTCCTCGTTTTAGAAGAAGCTTGTTGACTTGTAACCTCTTCTGTAAGGTGTTTCAAGGACCGTTGTTCTGTAATCCTAGCTTTAGCTGTTGTGGAGTGTGAAAGTCGTCAGATTGTAACTTTCACTGTAGATTGTGAAGCCTGCTGAATAGAGTTTCCATTAGTTGTCGGAAGTGTCGTCGAATTGTAACTCTTCTCGATCTATGTGAAAAGTCCTCCATTTGTAGTTTTCGCTTATCGACCCGAAAGCTATTTGATTGTAGCTTTCATTGTTGGAATTTGTCGGGAATCAACATCCATAGTGTCTTTTAGACGAATATTTGCCCACAACTCTCTACTAAGCAACTCGCCAACTAAGTCCAACCTTTTATTTCTGAAATCATTCCACTGCTAATCAGCATCTATAATAGTTGCTAATATAATATTGGTCATGTTGTTGTCGCAACCATCAAGATCAATCATCTCAAACATGAGGTCGTGCTTGTAGCGATTATAGTGCTGCGGATGTAATGATTTAGAAATCTCTTCTGTTTCGATCGCAAGGATGAATTCTGCTTCTTGATTCAAAGGAACCATTGCCTTGTAATCTCGTATGGATCAGCTATCTATTGTGATTTTTAGACAGCCTACAGAACCCCCTCCAAAGTTTTCGAAAGTTCACGGTTGACTGGGACGAATTTTCGGAATACTTTGGATCCAAAAATTTCGTAAACTGATTGTCCACTTTGTCTGATTGGAAGACGTAGCGAAGCTGGTTTTCAGAACGTTGAGATATTGCTACAACTTCTGAGCCTTGATGAGTCTGATGATTTTAATGTTGCTGATTGCAATCTGCTCACACTCATCTAATAGACTCCTCAGTGGAGTCGCCTGTTATGTCTTGACTTTGGTCGCCTCGGTGATTGTTGTTAGCTCTTCTTTTACTTATCTGGGGCCGTGTCATAGCCTTGGTAGTCAAAGAGCTGCAATTATAATAGTCCAATGGATAAACAACTTATGCATTTGAGCATTGGAATGCGTGGGTGAGCTCAGCGTTTTGGAATTTCAACCGACCTGAACGTGAGGGTCGAGTTTGGGCGGGATTCTGACCTCGAATCCCGTTCGTTACGATTTGACAGGCTGTCACAGCTGTCTATAAATAGACCGCTGGAGGTCAAATCAAGAGTCATTCGACTCTTCTTGAAATTCCAACAAAAAATCTTCGTTTTCTCCTCCGGTGACGACTGCTCATCTCCTCCGACGAGATCCCATGGCACCCAAGAAGCCCATCGCTCCTCGTTCTTCTCAATCCGATGCCGCTGCGGCTCGAGAATCGGCACCGTCAGCGCCGGCCAGCGGCGCTGCCGCTCAGGCGAACGTGCCGCCCCAACTTCCCTTGATTGGCGGTGAGTATGACCTTCGTGGTCCTTGAACTTGCTTCGGCAAGTTCTGATCTTGAGATCAACGAGGAAACTCGTTTCAAATAACGTGGGGCTGGACTCCGTCGTTTGGTATTTTTAACGAGGGGTTCGACCTCCGCGTCTCAGATTCTTGACGCGAGGGTCGACCTACGCGTCTGAACTTTCTGACGTGAGGTTCGACCTTCGCGTCTGAGTTTATCTGACGCGGGTGTCGACCTTCGCGTCTTAGATTTTTGAAGCGAGGTTTGACCTTCGCGTCTGAGTTTATCTGACGCGAGTGTCGACCTTCGCGTCTGAGCTTTGTCTTTGCCTTGTCTAAATTTTTTCTTTATTTTGTAGTGCATCATACCAGCGAACCTCTTCTTTTTCGCCACCATTTTGGACATGTAGGTGGCGTGGACATGAACATGACATTCAACTCGCGCCAAGAACTCCCAGTCTTCCGATTTAAGGATAAGAGTCACGCAGAATTAATCACACAAGCTTCTCCCGAAACTCTTAGGATATTGGTTACGGACGCTAAGTTTGAGCACACGAGCCGTAAGCCAATAGTCAAACCTGGATACCTCTTCGGGGACTTTGTTGACTTTGATGCCGACACTGCTTATGATGGGGACTACAAGTGGCTGCGAAAAGTTGGGGATCGCAACCTTTTCTTGCCCAATATGGAGAGAATGTTCCCCATATCTTATTTCCAATGTGCATCCGTCCCGAGGCGTATGGATTGGCCTCTGGTTAAGGATCAAGATGGGGTCGCTCTCGGGAATTTGACTTTCCACGGGGTCCGCTCAGCTGGTTATAACCGACAGGTGACCACTTTATGACCAGGTCTGTTTGCCAAAGAGTATCCCCTTGGCGAAGTGGCTAGTCCAGCGAGGACTTTTGTCAAGAGGTTTGTGGAGAAGAAAGGAGAGTTTCCCGCGCAAGGATTTAGAACTCTTGGCTGGGTTCATTCTCCAGTGACTGGGTGGTGGACCCGGATGACCAAGTTCGTTTTGGACGAATTGGATGTGCCCCTCTCCCAAGCTGGTTTGAAAGTTCCTGTGCGGGCCACCAAGTTTGGAATTGTCCAGAGCCATTTTCACTTCTTCTCCATACTGGAGAAGTATAACCCTGAGACTTGCACTTTCTTCACCCCTGTGGGAGAATTAGGCTTCGCTCTTCACGAGATGCACGAGGTCTCGGGTCTTCTTCTCGGGGATCTACCGTATGAAGAATTTGTTCCGGGATCGGCAGAACTCTAACTTTTAAAGAAGACCGGTCCCGAAATTTATGCCACCCTATGGGAAGTCATGTGTCACTTCCACATTTGCATGCAGCTGACGGGGGCCCACGGAAGCGGCATTAAACAAGTGTCTTGGGCGGAATACTTATTCCAAAACTTGACCACTAAAGGGGCCTTGGTGACCCGATTGCCTGTAAGCACTTTGGAGGAGGTTCATGTTAGGATTGACAATGCTACCTCCCACTACACCAATGAGGCCAAGGAAGATGTTTTCCCGGCTCATACAGAGTTTGAAAGCTTCCACTATCAAGCTTTGATTCTAATTTCCGACACAGCATTGCTGGCTGGATTCTTGATGTTGTGGCTCAAGCGTTGCGTCATTCCTACTAGACCGGTCGACGCCCTTGCTGTTGAAGTGGTCTACCCGGCTGTCCTTTTAGCCCATGGAAGGCCTGTGAGCCTCTTCAGTGCTATGGTGGGTTGTTTGCAGTTTGGATTACGGGAGCTGGCCTCGGATTTTGTTGACACTACAGAGGTGGAGTCTGGGGGTCACAAGGCTTTCAAAACTCTCAATCCTAGGGTGCTAATACCATATACTTATTTGATGGCTTGGTACGTGCTCCACTGTCCTTCTTTGATGAGCGCAGCCTCTCCCCCAGGAGATTCATTCATCCCGTTCGTACAACGACTAGAGTCTGCGAAATGGGAACGGGGGTACATGGTTAGAATTCGCCAAATCTTAGCGCGAGACACCAACTTCCATATCTATCGCTGTTTCCCTGATTTCGAGGGCGGCATCTATGGCGCGGAATATCAGGACATAGCAGGTCCTAATGGATTCACTCAGCTAAGCGGAGGTGTTTTCCATTGGCTTCTCTCCATCAGACCAGGCTACTTAGTCTTCCGGCAAGGCGTCAACTGTTTCGTCGAGCCTTACCAGCCCTACAGGTTTGCTCGCCAATTTGGGTACGATCAGTTGTACGTCGGGAACCCTCGTCCTCAACTATCGGTTGTGGGCAATTTATATGAAGGAGCCAGGGCCTGGTATTATTCTGTGGCAGGTTGTACCAAGGCCGTCTTCAGGCTTCCCCACAAAACTGCCAACTCCTATACCTCCATAAGCTTCTGTAATTGGTATTACGCAGCTTTTCAGACTCCCAATTACAACTTAAACACATCTTGCCTAAAGGACATTAGGCACATGTATGCTTTAAGAAAGGGGTCCAAGACATCCCGCTTGAGAGGGATTGATGAGTTCCTAGCTGTTGAAAACTAGTCTGCTGGGCAGGAAGAAGAGCAAAGAGCTGAGCCTGTTCAGGCGGAAGAGCAATAAGCGGTTAATCTCCCCGTGACCAGAGCAGCTGGGAAGAGAAAACTCTCAGCGGATGAGGCCGGCAAATATGATAAACAGATTCGTCGGAAGTTGCTGGTTGATTCTCCCCCCAAAGGCCAACAAAAGTCTAAGTTGATGGCAGATGCTATCAGAGCTGCCGAAGATGAAGAACAACAGGAATCTTCTGTTGCGGGGTTGCCACATAGGACTGGGCTTCGCTCTCATGGGCCAGCCCTTTCGGGCGATGTTTCTTCTTACCATCCCCCTCAAGATGAAGAGGATGAGTTTATGACCGCAGATGCAGAATCTGCACCGGTGATGGACCTTCCTAAGTCTCCGGTATTGGAGCAGAGGGATATCGAAGAGAATCCATCCCCTTCTCCTTCCTTGCTAATGTCACAAGCTGGTGATTTGGTGCCCAGTCCTACAACGGGACTTATGACTAAACCAGCTGCTAACACCAGTCTTCCTGAACCTTCAGCTACCCGGGATGATGAGGAGCGAGTTGATTATGAAGGCTCCTCGGTTGGTAATGAGGCTGACGAAGATAGAGATGGTGAGGATGCTGAAGTTAGCAATTTGCCGGGTGATGATGTGGAGGATGATGAGCATAATTCTATGGATGACATAACTCTTTTTGACGATGCTCCCAAGGCTCCATCTGATAAAGCATCTGGTTATACTCCTTTTTATCTCACCGGTAAGCTTAGTTTGTTTCGACTTATCCCGCACGCTTTTTCCGCGTTCCGACCGTTTTTTTGTGCAGGTTCACCTACTCCCGGAACTACTTCAGCTGCTTCTTTAGAGCAAGAACCTGCGCTGGCGTCGGCTCCTCCACAAGAGCAACATCTACCTGGTTCACCCAAGGCAACTGCTCCGCCTGCCACATTGCCTGAGACCACTGCAGTGACTCCTCCTCCAGAACAGCAGCTTGAGCCAGTGTCAGCCCCTTTGCAGGGACAAGCTTTGCATGACCCCTCTACGGTGGAAGCTTCACCGAAAGCTGTGATGAAGATCTCACTCACTCCGACAGAGGTTGGGCCAAGCTCATCTCAAGCGAAGGCATTGATGGCTTTGACCTCAAGTCCTTCGCAACTGAACATTTCAATTGCTTCTGCAGCTTCGGCACCTGGATCGCCTGCTAGTCATCATCTTGATGCACCGATCTCAACTGCCGGAGGGGTATCTTCAGGTGCGGCTGTCAGGCTTGCTAATGCACCTAAATTCCTTCAGATCTCTTTAGCATACCTGAATGTCCTTGCGAAGACGGTGGTTGAGTCCATGATGAATGGTCAAGGAACTTTGAACTCCTTTCGACCTCTTCTGGAGGCAGGCTTAAATGGAGTCAGGAGCGTGGGCGACACTCAATGGTTCGAGCGCTGTTCAGAAATTATTCTTCGTTTGGAAGAGAAATTAGAACGCTTCGAGGCAATGGGCCACATGGAACTTCAGCCGCAGATTATGTTAACTTTGGCTAAGCTTCAGGTCGCAGAGGTAATTCAGCGAGAAGCACTAGAACGGGACTTGGCCGAAAAAGAGCGTCAGATTGCGGAACTTCATGAGCGGAACACTCTGAAGCGAGAAGAACTAGAACGCTCAACTGCTTCTATGAATTTGCTCCGGGACAAACTTGTTGAAGCTGAAGCCGAAGTCCTACGATTAAAGGCTGAAGTTTCTCGTGAAGAATGTATTGTCAATCTCCTTAGCACTCAGAATGCAAATGGTGCTTTAGAATATCATACCCAGTCTCTAGCCCTAGAACAGGCTAGGAACCAAATGGCGGCCTTCATCGTACCGAGTGCGGATGAACTCCGGGCCAAGGCTGAAGCTATGGTGCGAGCTAATCACGAGAAAGAATTAGCTGAGCTCAGGACTCAACTCACAGCTTTTGATTTGATGCGTGAGTGAACTTTTTTTTTGTAAGGTTCTTTTGATAAGAACAAGTTTGTCTTGTATCACTTTCTTTTGGTTTTTGAATAAAAAGTGATATTGATCCTTTAGTATTCCTTGCATTTATCATGTCTTGATTTTAGACAACGAATCACGAGGAATACTCGAAAATTTTCTATTGTAAGGTAACTCTAGAAAATTTCTGACTGCTGGGGATAAACATTTGATTATTCTCCCAGAATCAAGTTGTAAAACAGAATCCTTCCCGTGTTATTTTGGTTTTAAACACTGAAAGAAGTCTATAAATGCCAGAGACGTAATTCTGACTTGGTAAGGGGAATATTGTGATCAGGGCAATTTTGAGGACTTATCGCTCTATTGAAGAGAGTCGATAAGTTGATTTTGTCAGAGGTGTAATTTTAACGTGACGAGAGAAATTGCGATCGGGGTAATTTTGGGGACTTATCGCTCTATTGGGGAGAGTCGATAAGTTGATGTTTGTCAGAGGTGTGATTTTAACGTGACAAGAGAGAAATTATGATCAGGGCAATTTTGAGGACTTATCGCTCTATTGGGGAGAGTCGATAAGTTGATGTTTGTCAGAGGTGTGATATTAACGTGACGTCTGTGGGGATAAAACTCTTTTATGTCTTGCTGGGGAAAGTCACTAAGTATTATCGGAGTGATGAAT
The DNA here is from genome assembly GCA_022839385.1 of Asparagus kiusianus. Lineage (NCBI taxonomy): Eukaryota > Viridiplantae > Streptophyta > Magnoliopsida > Asparagales > Asparagaceae > Asparagus > Asparagus kiusianus. The sequence goes on along the minus strand of BQKN01052378.1, from coordinate 6,505 downwards.
TATGATACTTAGGATTTGAACAAGATTTTGGGTAGTTTCATTACCCCACTGGAAGGAGTTGATAAACTGGTTATTTATTGCCCTGTTGGAGAGAGCTAATAAATTGACAATAATCTGAGTGATTTTGAGGACTTATCGTTCTGTTGATGAGAATCGATAAGTGGATTTTAACAGAGGAATTATAGTCATATTGGTAGTGATAATAACTAGATTCAATCTCTGTTAGGGTGATGACCATCTGAGGTGCAATATTAACCTGATGGGTTGAGGAGATACAGAGTTTTGAACGCACTCTGCTGAAAGAATCCATGAACTTAGAGAATAAATATCAAGGATTCTTCATTTGGAAGAGTTATAACGCTAAGGTGACCCTTGCGTTTGAGGTATGAAACGCGAGGTTAAGAACCTTCATAACGCTGGTCTGAGCCTAGCGTTTGAACGTGGGTGTGAACTTCGTGTTGAGATTAAAGTCTTAACTGACTTTATCTAAAAACGTAAAAGATTTACGTTTTGAAATATAAAACGGTTGGGATTCTTTTAGAGTCCCGAACCATCTCAACAGCTTGATAGCTGTTATAAATAGACCTGAGTGGTCACATCAAGAGTCATTCGACTCTTTCCACTTTCGGCCATTTCCAAGAACGAGAAATCTCGTTTGACTTCGGCGAGATCTCCGACGAACTTCGTCTCCTTCGTTCGAAAACGCCTCCTCCGATCTACTGTGCTGATGGCGCCACGGAGGACGGGTTCAAGCTCCAAGAAAGTCACCGGAGCGATTTCCAAAACACCGTCGGTTGAGGACGCCGGCGGTATTCCCGTTCGTGCTAGGACGTCGCCGTCGTCCCCGCCGTCACAGGAGTTTCCCTGTCGTGGTAAGTGCTGACTGAAAGAACTTGCTTTGGCAAGTTTTCTGAAAACCCTAGATGGGTTCTTGATAACGAGGAAGATGACTCGTTTTAACTCGATGAAAACGCGGGGTTGGGATCCCCTTTGGGTCCCGACCCTCGCGTTCTAATTTTTTTTAACACGAGGTTCGACTCTCGCGTTTGAGACTTCTGACGCGATGCTCGACCCTCGCGTTGGAGATTTTGACATGAGACTTAAACCCTTTATGTTTTGGGTTCTATCTCTATGTCGATAGCTCACTTATAGCTGCTAACATCTGCTTTTTGATTGTGCAGTGCTTCTACCAAACGTGCCGCTTTCACAAGAGCATCATTTTGGGTATATTGGTGGGCCTGATGCGAATGAAATTTTCAGCCTTCACAACATAATTCCGCTTTGTAGTTTCGCTGATTCGGAGAGAACGGACATGATTAGATCTCCTCAATGTTCTACTCTTAGAATTTTGATCACTGACTTATATATGGAGACCCCTGCTGGTCGTACTCAGTTTCCCAAACCAGTGTTCATATTCGGAGATCGAATATCCATCGAGGATCACCTCCTATATGCAGAAGACTCGAAGTTGTTGCGAAAAGTTGGTAATCGCTACTTCTTCCTTCCGAACATGAAGAGGATGTACCCCCTCTCCTACTTCTTAAATGCAAGCCACCGTCGGAGTCTGACTTTCGACATAGTCAAAGAGAAGGAAAATGTGTCGTTTGGATCTGGTCGACGGGCTCGTACACAAATCGGAGGGCAGCTCAAGGGATTAAGACCTGGTTTATTTGAGAAGAAGGACCAGATTCCGGAAATGCCACGCCCAGCGAACCTCTTTATTCGCCAATTCCTTGCAACTCAGGGTGAATTTTCTACCCAATTGTTCAGGTCCCCTGGATGGGTTTGTTCTGGAGAAGGAGGTTGGTGGACCCGCATGATCGACTTTGTTCTTGATGAACTTAAGGAATCACTCACTCAATCGGGTCTCACAATTCCCGTGTTAGCTACTCGACGGGGTGTCGTGCAGAGTTATCATAACTTCTTCGCTATGTTAGAGAAGTATAACCCTGATAGCTGCACATTCTTCACACCTGCAGGAGAGTTAGGTTTTGCTCTTCATGAGATGCAAGCAGTGTCGGGATTGCCACTTGGGAAAACACCCTACGAAGAGTTCATCCCCACTACCGAAGAGCTTTCTCAGCTGAGGTTGGCGCACCCAGAAATTTATGCTACTTTCTGGGAGTTGATGTGTCACTTCCACATATATGCTCAAGTCTGTGGGACGCGTGGGGGAGGCATCATGCATACCACGTGGGCAGAGTATCTCTTTCAAAACTTAAACCGGAAAGAGGCAGCCGTCTCTCGTGTTGCAGCCATCTCTCCCAAGATGGCCAAAGCTCGGATTAAGTCTTCTAATGCCACCTACACAACAGAGCATATGGAAGATGATTTCGAGGCTGGTATCGAGTTCGAAAGTTTCCACCACCAGGCCACAGTCCCTATTTCTGATGCGGCTCTTCTCGCGGGCTTCTTCATGATTTGGCTGAAGCGGTGCGTAGTACCGACAAAACCAGCTGAGGCTATATTAGCTGAGGTTGTGTACCTAGCTACTTTATTAGCGCATGGAAGACCTGTGAGTCTCCTAACCGCTATGGTCGGCTGTATACAAAATGGCCTGAGGATGTTGACCTCAGAACTTCTCAGCGCTTCAGAAATTACAGCTGTCAAGAAGAAAGCTGGGAGAGCTCCCCCGCCTCGTGTACCCATGCCATATACATATTTGGTGGCCTGGTTTGTACTGCACTGCCCCTCACTGATGACAGGAGTATACGAGGGTGACGATGCTTATATTCCCTTCGTACAGAGATTAGAGTCGGCCACGTGGACGTATTCTTACATAGTCAGGGCTCAACAACTCCTATCTCGGGAAGATAGTTATCGGATTTTCTGTTGCGCTCCTGACTTTGACGGAGCTGATGTAGAAAATTCTCTCTTCATAGACTTGCTTTTTGAAGGCTCGCCTTCTTTGGAAGAGGGCACATTCAACTGGCTTCTTATGATCAGGTTAGGCTACCTGGTCTACCGCTTGCGGGAGAAGTGCTTCATTGAGCCTTATGTGCCTTCTCGATTCGTTAGGCAATTCGGATATGACCAGCTTTATGTTGGCAATCCCAACCCGGCATTGGCTCATATTGGGAATTTGTATGAAGGAGCTCGCGTATGGTACTTCTTTTTAGCGGGAGGAACTCACGCGCACTTTACTTTACCTAACTCGTCGCCCGGTTGTTCTACCGTTGCAGATTTTCGCAACTGGTTTGAAAAGGTCTCCCAAATCTCGGACTACGATGTCTATACTTCCTGCATAAGTGAGATTCGAGAGTTGTATCGTTCGAGGAGTAGATCTTCGAGTTCCCGTTTGCCGGGGATAGAAGAATTCCTATCTTGTGAACAGGAAGCATCCGGAGCTGTTGAAGCTCCTAGGAATTTGTCCACCATCGAGCCTCCCAAGGAAGAAACTCCTATGGAGATCGAAGAGGAAACACCGATTGCTGACTCTCCCGAAGAAAAGCCAATTCCAGAAGCGTCTGCTCTTGAACCTCGTCTTCTGAGATCGGGTAAGAAGGCTCTTTCTGCTGCTGAACAAGTCGAGTATGACAGGAGGGTGCGTAAACGACTGCCTGTCATAGCCAAAAATTCAAAGAAGGCCAAATTGATGGGTGATGCGATAAAATCAGCGCATATTGCATCTCCTGAGAACAGAGAGGACACTTCTCTTCCAATCGCTTCTCCTGGTCTTGAAACGACAATCGGCGAGCAAGAAGAGGATATCTTAGGCTCCATGTCAGAGATGATCAAAAAATTCTTATCTGAAGCCCCGCACACCTCTACTCGCACTGATTATGCGAACTGCTTTGTTTATCCGACTGCTCCACCCCCAAGCTCTGAAACACTGAGGGAGCTCATCGGACAACTAGAACGTTGGATGCAAATAACCATCGACGTTGTTAGTCTTGGAGACGTAAGTTACAAGGTTTTTGAACCTTATTTGCTGGAATGCTTGGCTAAGATCAAGCATCAGGGCAATAAAATATGGACCGAGAACTGTCGTGAGAGCCTCATCATCTTGGAATATGAGCTCGAATTCCTCTCCATGCTGCAACGTGACGACATAGGCCCAGAAGTGGATCGGGCTCTTTCTGAGGCCAAGGCTTCGAGAGCACAACAGCAAGAGGATCTTCGAAAGAGTTTATCCGAAACGGAACCTCGTCTTGCTCACCTGCGTGAGGAACATCTCCAGGTACAGAGGGACATGGGCAACCTTGCTGTGGGTCTCCGGGATACTGCAGCAGAGCTTGCTCGCGCCGGTATCGAAGCACCTCAGATAAACGTTCAGCTAGCTGATGGTGTGGAAATTTTAAAAGGATTTGCTGCTTACTGCGACGGACTCTTCAAATGCTATTGCGACGAAATCGTTGCTGCCAACAAGCTTCGGCGAGAACTTGCAGAAGCAACGCCTAATGAAGAGGAGCTCAAGAGCAAGATTACTAAAGAAATCAGAAAGGCTCGCGAGGAGAATATATCAGCGCTGAAATCTAAGCTCAAGTCTTTTAGACTAATGAGTCCCGATGCTTAGGATTCGCGCCATTTTTGGTGGAGGAATAAATTTGTATCATTTTCCTTTCAATTGCTTTCATCTTTGTATTGGAATTAACAATATTGAATGGAAATGATTTCATTTTGATTTTCATCATCTCTTTTGTTGAAATATGATTTCAAGACAATGAACAGTAATGCAAATGCTGTAAATATAGTGTCAACTCAATATGAAAATGAAATTCTCTTTATTATTACTTGAAATAATTCCAGAAAATTTCAATCGTCAGAGGTGTAGTGTTAACATGACGAAATACAAATAGAATTACACTATAAATTGGCAACCCCAGCCTGATTTAGCTAGGGTTTAGGGGGCTACATGATTCACGGGAAATATCTCTTTAAGAATTTCCCATTGATTGGCATCATGAGCCTGTCTCCTTTTTTATTAATAAGGCGATAGGCTCCATTGGAATAAACTGATTCTATTACGAAGGGCCCCTCCCACTTAGGATTAAACTTCCCTTTGGTTTTGTGTGTCATCACCATGGGTCGCCTGTTGGCCAAAACTAAATCTCCTTTCTTGAAGGTCCGTTCCTTAACCTTTTTGTTGTAGGCCTTGGAAATACGGGCTTGATACAATTCGATCTTCTGCTGAGCTTGGAGTCTTTTGTCGTCTAGGGCTTCAAGTTCTTGCAGACGTCGTTGATGTTTCTCTTCTTCTGTGAGTCCCGTTGCAATTGCAACTCTCAGAGAAGGAATCTGAATCTCGAGTGGCAATACGGCTTCACAGCCGTATACCAGAGAGAATGGTGTAGCTCTCGTAGAGGTCCTCACCGTTGTGCGGTAAGCCCATAGACATTCGCCGAGCCTTTCATCCCAATCGCGCCGACTCTTAGAAACAAACTTTTTGAGAAGCTTCACTATGGTTTTGTTGAAAGCTTCTGCAAGACCATTTGCTGGCAGATAATATGCTGTAGATGCGACGCTCTGAATTCTGAATTTGTCACAAAACCTCTGGAACCCAAAACTGACGAATTGTGTCCCGTTGTCGTGAACTATCCGTCTTGGGACTCCAAAACGGTAGACAACATGGTGTTTGATGAACTTGATCACGTTGGAATTCTTGACTTCTTTCAACGGGATTGTCTCCGCCCATTTGGAGAAATAATCGGTCACGGCCAGAATGAACCGGTGCCCTTTGGAAGTCGGAGGAGAAATTGGTCCTACGATATCCATACCCCATTCTTCGAATGGCCAGGACGCAGATGTGGGATGTAAGTTCCCAGGTGCTTGGTGGATGAAATCCCCATGAATTTGACATGCGTGACAACGTTTAGCGTAGTCAACCGCGTCTGAGAACATCTTTGGCCAGTAATAGCCAATTCGACGGAGGCGATCTCCTAATTTAGCTCCGGGCTGATGAGCTCCGCACATTCCATCGTGAGCTTCCTTGAGGGCCTCTTTTGCTTCTTTTTGAGAAAGACATCGAAGCAGAATGCCGTCATGGGATTTACGATACAGAATCTGAGAGACTGCATCATAATAGAATCGGAGGGCCTTTCGTTTGATGGCGGCCGCTTCCTTAGGGTCGTCGGGTAGAATTCCGTACAGGACGTAGTCAATATACGGGAATCGCCAATCTCTAGATTCAAACTCTATGGAGGTTATACAGACCTCTTCCGACATTGTCTTGTCTGAGTTTTCCTCCTTAGGAATCTTGGAGGAGTATAGTTCACGTCCTGAGACTGGGATAGTCGTTTCGGTACCTGGCGGTAATGCCAGCGAAGTTGCCAATGAAGCCAAAGCATCTGCGTAAGCGTTCTGGGCTCGTGGAATGTATTCAATAAAGAATCCCTCGAACCTCTTAGCTTGCTTCAGCACTGCGAAGTAGTACGGGATGAAGTCCTCATGACATACTTCATATTCCACTCGAACTTAATTTACAATTAACTGAGAGTCACCATAGGCCTCAAGATGCTAAATATTGAGTTCTTCGGCGAGTCGCATCCCTAGTAGCAAAGCATTA
>BQKN01052377.1:0-12157 GCA_022839385.1 Asparagus kiusianus | reverse complement strand
AATCAATCTAAAATCCTCTAGTTTCAGTGATCTAATCTTCCAACAAGTTCAAATCCCACATTTTACAGTTTCAGTGATCTAATCTTCCAACAAGCCCAAATCCCAAAATTCTCCATCAAACCCTAAGTTTTAACAAAAATCTCAGAAATTTGGAGATTGGAAATTAAAGATTGGACCTTTGGTTAGGGTTTTCGCTATTCAGTGACCGGAGTGAGGATCAGAGCGGTTGATTCGGTTGTAGGCGGCCTCGCCGACGAGGTAGATGCTGAAGGTGACGAGGGCGATGCCGAGGCTGGGCGATGGGTGCTTCCTCCACTTGGTTAACGCGGGTGCAGAGGGCATGGGAAGAGGACGAGGAGACGGTGGTATAGGATTGGATGTTGCGGCGTCGGCGGTGGTGGGGGAGGGGGAGGCGGTGGTGGGGGAGGGGAGATCTTGGGTCAGATTAGGAGGAAAGAAATTGGGTTTTAAATGGGGGAAGAAGAAGGGTAATTTGGGAATAGTTTCTTGGGCAGTGGGTTTTAGGGCTTGGTTGCACTTATTTTTCAGTTTTAGTGCTTTTTTGTTATGGTTTTTGGGCTTGGGTGGGGATGCATGGCCTAACTTTCTTTGGTTCCTCCAAGCAAATTTCCCTTAAATAAAATAAATTAAAGTAAATTACCATCAACTTTCAGCATTTTGCAGTAAATAGACCCCATGAACTTTTAAAAACACAATAAACACATAATAACTTTGTAGAAAACCCCTAATATCTTTTAGATAAATTACATCAAACCCCAAATAACTTTCAAAATGTCTTTTTATGTCATTTTCTGGTTCTAATTTATAGAATTTTACAAAATTCGGAAAGTTATTGGGTGTCTTCTTTGAAACAGAAAAGTCATTAGCGGTTTTGTGTAATTTTAAAAGTTCATATAGACTGAAAGTTCATAAGGGTTTAGTGTAATTTACCCTATTAAATAAATATAATGAGAAGTAACTATTGCAATATATTACAAGTATCAAGTGTAATTATCTAGGAAAAATCTTAAAAAAACTAGCAAGATTAATGCAGCTTAGTTAATCTAGAGTTAAGTTAGAAACTTTCAATTTGGAGGGGCATATTTAAAAAAATTTATAGAATTGATAATTTTATTTAAGAACAATTTTAGATTTGGGGACTTATTTAAAAAAAAGTTTACGCTTGATGATCATTGTAAGAAAATTATTCAATTACAATAACTAAACAATAATAATTAATTCATAAATTTCTTTTTAATCAGTCTTATTATACAATTTTACTTATTAACACACAGAATTACTATTCAATAAAAATTTAGAGCTCAAAACATGTATGTTCACGTGCAAAGTACGTGCGTTATACTAGTTTAACAAAATAGTTCACACCGAACTTTCGCAAGAAATAACCTTTTGATAATTTTCTTCAAAAAGAAATACCTTTTAGAACTTTAGAAGTGGCAAATTCAAAGATAATGTTGCGTCATAAAATTAGGGGAAAAAGCTTAGTGGACTTTCAAGACTGAAGGCAACTGGGGGGGAAAAAATAAAATGAAAGAGAACCCGTTACTCCAATTCCCCTATAACAACCCACAAAATTTTTCCAGAGACGTATACGAAATCTGCAAATGTGTATCAAATGGCTCGCAACTGACGTGAGGATTTTGGACCCACTTGGAGTGGCCGAATCCATTCCTGCGTGAAAAAAGTTTTAGAAAATTTAAGATTTGTTGCTAGATGTTAATTTTCCAATATTTTCTTTCAAAAATAATTTCAATTGATTTGTCTTCACCAAAATCGAAATTTGGTCCAGAACTCTTTTTTATAGTTTCTTACAAAGTTTTATCACAGTAAAATGCTAGATTATGGCTTTTATATATATATATATATATATATATATATATATATATATATATATATATATATGTAGGCATCGAAAATTGCCAATAGGTCCCCGCACATAGCTTGGTGTCAACGAGCGACGATCGAACGTCACTACCCGGTTCACAAGAAATTCAAATGACGTCGGTGAGCGACTAAAGCAAACCGACGGATTACGTGAGCCGACAGAACGTCAGAATCACGAGAATACGGGTTGACCGAAAACCCCGCGATCACCGCAATCGGACCAACGCCCGCTGTGCCCCGATCACCCCACGGATAATCCAACCATCGGGGCCTACAGAGCTCGCCGTCACGATTCCAATGCATCCGAAATCACTCAAATCCGAGTTCGGACGAAAAGTCAACAGCGGGACAGCGGCGGAACAACGACACGACCCCGGACTGAACCGGGGACACCCAAACAGGTCTCGGCAGGCTCGAGACACCCCTAGGGGGGTGTCTCTCCCCTTGGGGTGTCCATATGGCCCCTAGGTTCTCTCATTTGGCTATAAATAGCCCCCTTAGCCCTCCATTTACAAGGGCTCTTGATTTTGCTCTGATTTAGCCTTGGTTTTGGGAGAAGAATTTCTGGTCTTGGGATTATCCTCGAGATCTGAAATTTCGGAGTTTGGAGCGGCGAAGCCCTGCCGGATCGAGGAGTCTCCATCGTCATTCACCCCTCTTTCCTTAGTGTGGCTCCTTAGCGGTGACACTAAGAAGAGCTATTATCTCGTTTTAGCCGAGATATACGCTTTACACTTCTAGATCTCACGCGGATCGACGAAGTTCTGCTTCTATATCCCACGAGGATAGACGAAGCTCTGCCGGATTTTCCCGGAAGAATCTTGAAGAGTCGGCGGTCCACGGATATCGACGTCCCCGTCACAGGCCAACAACCCACGCAAGCGAGACCGTACCAAACCGGGCTCTCGTGTTTATTTTCGTTTAAGTTGTACCCCTTTGTTTTCATTTTATACTGTTGTAACGCTCGAAGTTGTAACAGATATCAAAGTAATGAAAACAGCAACTTTTACCGAAAACAAGCTGGCGACCACAGTGGGAGTCACCGATCACGCTGCCGAGATCGGAGTGACGCAACCGGCCTTCAAGATCCGGGTGAATGAAGAGGTCGAGTACGAGTTCGACCAGCAGAAGTATGAAGAGTACCTCTCCTCCTCCTCCTCCAGATCTGCCTCTCCGCACCGGCGCAGGAAGAACCCATCTCAAAAAAGGGCTTGCGGGATCTCCAACTCCTCAATTCAAGACCCCGCCGTCACTGCTGCTACACTTGCACCACACAACGGCCTTGCGTCGATCAGTGTGGTCAAGAACGTAGATCCAACAGCACCAAAGGCAATGGGTGATGCCGCTCCAACTCCATCAAAAAGGGCGATCCAAAGACGCCGCCAACGCCTCGCTCAACAGCTCGCCAGGGCTAAGGAGTCGAAAGATGGAGTGCGCTATGCAGAGGATCTGAAGTCGAGGTAGCGACAAGAGCAACGGCAAGCAATCAACCTCCCCTCCAAAACAGAAGCAAGTGAGTGGATCCGCGTCAAGAGGAACCGCTCCACGCTCGAGGAGCGAATCAAGAAGCGCCGCGCTCTACTCGCACATGCCCGGCTCCTCCTGAAGAAGGCAGAGGAGATGCAGCAAGGAACGGTGGTCAAAACACCGTCTACAAGCAAACTGGTGTGGGTACGCAAAACAAACCCAACACCTCAAACTAAGAAGGGCAAGATTATCGCCCAGAGTTCAACCAAATCAGAGCCTACTCCTCCTGTACCGGCACCCTCAACAGGGCCAGGTAAAAAAGGGGATCATTCAAGATCCCAGGTTCCTTTGACGAGTCGCCTCGGTCCCTTACCGGAGAACCGAGGAAGAATACCCGTCAAAGAACGACTGGGACCATTGAAAGGTCCCCAAGTTAAAAACCAGACCGGGGGTCGAATCAATCCCCCCAAGAAAGATGAAAAAGGGAAAGCCCCTATCACCGACCGCACTGAGTTGCGAGTCGAACTAAAAGAGCCCGTTTGATTTCTACGCTCCCAAAAGCGTAAAATTGAACGGGCCACTCTTGAAAAATCTAACCAAGTTTTGCATTCCCAAAGGGAAACACACTCGTCTGAGGATGAGCGTGTTATACCAAGGGACACCTACCAACACTCTGTAGGTTGCTCCAGCTATCAAGCTGATGAGCTGTACTACAGGGCCGGGGGTGTGGGAAAATCTCGAAAGAGATACATGCAGGATATGGAGTCCCGCTGCCCGTGTGCCAACATTATCAAGGCAGTGCTGTCCGAGTGTTGCTGCGCTCAGACCCCAACAAGAATCTCGATGTTCGAGAGACTCTCCAAGCCGAAGCGTTTCCACAAGAAGAAACCGCTCCGCCGAGAGGATGAATACTCGAAAGTGTCAGTCAACATGACCGGCAGAGGGGGGTCGACACCACGTCTCAACTTGGATCAGCTTGCCGAGGCATCCCGATGCATGACGTGGTTACGGTCGGGAACCATCAAACGAAAGAATTACCCAAGAGTACATAAGGGACTTTCCCTAGAAGAAGAAGAATCAGATGCTGATTCTGATACCTGCTCCGCCGTCGCATCCGACGACACAACTTCGAGTGCGGGCCAACCTTATGAATCGCTCATGATCAGCGCCGAACAAGTATCGAAGATACTTGAAGAAGCCCTGGCCAAGCAAAAGGAGAGCTTCAAATTTGAAATGGAGATGGCCATGCAGCGGATGAGGGAGATGCACGACCAACAGATCACGGCAATGACGGTTCACCAAGGAGAACTGAGTCAACGCAATCCGGAGGAGCATGAACGGGAAGGGGATAATGTCAACGTCCCTCCTGTTAACACCAGCACTGGGGGTGGTCCCGCAGAGGATAATGTAAAAGAGGACCATGTCACCTCACCTCGAAGCCACTCGAAGACCGAGACAAGTGAGGACAGGAAGATGAAAGACCTAGAGAGCAAAATCAATGCATTGATGAATGCTCAGGAGGTAAAAAAATCCGGTATACCCTGCCCATACCCAAGGGAGTGGGAATCGATCCCATATCCGGCAAAGTTTAATCTAATTAACTTTACGCCGTTTGATGGGAAGGGTTCCCCTACCCAACACTTAATCTATTTCAAGTCTCATTTAGGAATTATTTCCGGAAATGAGCCCCTCATGGTGCGGTCATTCGTCGGCACTCTTCGCGGAGCTGCCTTCGATTGGTATCGCCGTCTCAAGCCCGGAAGCATCAATGGCTGGGATGACATGGAGGACATGTTTCTAACGAATTTCTTTGATGATGACACCGAGGTCTCAATCGGCACGCTGTTCGATGAAAAACAAAAGAACGGCGAAACGGTTGAAAACTTCGTGAAAAGATTCCGGAACAAAGCTATGAATTGCAGGGATCCGGTCAGCGAGGATTTCATCCTCGAGACTTGCCACAACAATTTGACGCTCGACATCCTTGAAGCCATGGGAATGGCGCCATCTAAAACCTGGAAGGATTTGAAGATGCGTGGAGAGCGAGCTGAACGATTCCTCAAGAGGAAAAAGGCAGAGAGGGGACAAATACCCAACAATGCCCCGCAACCAAATTTTACCCCCAAGGGTAAAGGGAAGGCGCATGCGAATGCAGTGGTCGCAAATCAAGTCTTTGAGGTGCAAGCACAGCCGCAGCAGCCGCAACAGCCGCAGCAGCCGCAACAGCAGTAGCAGAGGGCGCCTCAACAACCCAGGTGGCAACAACAGCCCCAGAAGCAAAAGGTTGGGGAGCCGAGGTTCCCAAAGGTCTACTCGTTCAAGGAGGATGAAATCCCCGGTATCTTCAAGTACTTGGTCGAGAACAACAAGATCAAGTTGCCGCCGATTCAGGATCAAGAAGATGCCAAGAGGGTCAATGATCCGAAATACTGCGCATTCCACCGAGCGGTGCACCATCCTACCAAGGTATGCTACGCTCTCAAGGATAAAATTCAGGCCCTAATCGATGTTGGGGTTATTACTATGAAGCAGCCCAAGGAAAAGAAGGTAGGCGCAAACACTGTATCCATTAGCTTTGGATCTGTTCCCTCGAGTTGGTTCCAACACGAGTCGGTGATCAAAGCAGCGGTGAAGACGGTGAATGATGATCCGCACCAACAGCGTCAGAAAGGGCTTGTGCCACACACAGCCCCAAATGGCGAAATCTTGTGGGTTCATCCGGACTTGATCGCAGATGAACAGTGGGCCACGACCTCTTCCACAAAGAACAAGAAGAAATCGAAGAGGAAGGGCAAATCCTGTTATGGGGCCTCTGCTATACCGGGGGTGGATGATGACAAAATTCCAACCTTCCCACTTTCTGAGGACGAGCAGGAAGCCTTTGCAACTCGAAGCGGGAACGAATATCACTTCAAGTATCCGGATGCTTCCGAGCAATTGGGTACCAGAACCCCACCTTCCAAGACGTTGACAGAGTTGGGAATTTCAGCAATTCCCCCAACACCTGCGGTGGCGACGGAGAAGATCCCACAGAAGGATAAAGGAAAAGAGCCTCTACGTCAAGAAGCTCAGAACCCGAGGCAATCTCGATTCAATCACCCGATTGGGCGAGACAAACCAGGGAATACAAGCTCTCAGCCCCATTTCGACATTATGGCGCAATTGGCCAACATCCCGGCTCGCATAACCCTGTACGAGTTGCTGCGATTGTCGAAGGATACACGGAAAGCACTACAAGAAGCCTTGAGTGATTCCGAAGCCTTCTTGACTCGGATCAAACCATCTTCCGAAGAACCGGAGTCGTCAGCTCAACAATGCAATCTGGCGGCGCATCACTTCCCCTGCATCTCTTTCACCAAAGAAGATATGCAGACAAAGAACTCAAATCATGACAGGTCGTTGTACTTCACCGGGCATATTGGCTCCAGCGTTGTCAACCGGATCCAAGTCGATCCGGGTTCCGCTGTTAGTATCATGCCATTCCGATTGATGCATCATCTCGGAATCCCGACTAGCAAATTAGCGTCCACTGGCACGACGATTTACGGATTCAACACCAGCGGGTCCAAACCCTTGGGGAAGATCCGAATCAAATGCCAGATTGGGGATTTGAAGTCGGAAGTAACATGCTATGTGATTGACGCGGAAACATCCTATAATTTACTGTTGGGTCGGCCTTGGATCCACGGTAACCTTATAGTCCCGTCAACTCTGCATCAATGCCTCAAATATGTGGGCACAGATAATGAAGTCAAGACGGTGGTCGCGGATAAGCAACCGTTCAAGGGATTGGAGAATTATTTCACCGACTCCCTTTTATACGGCGCTGAATCCGATACTGAACCATCGGCCCAAGGAACGGACAGCGGAGATGAAGCTGATACCGAACCAGGGCTTGATTACGATGGCGGTTTTGTTTTAAACGACATTGTACCCATTGTAATCAATCTTGACGATGATGAATCATCGGAAGGTAGTTGTAATTGGCAACTTGCCGAAGAACTATCAATAAACGATGATTTAGAGTACTCGACGGGTCTCGATGATATCACTAATGAACTCTATGCTAACCCTGATTTATATATGCCTCTTCAATCATTTTGTTTGACGAAGAAGCAGGTGCACGACCCTTGCGGAACAACGCTTATCATCCCCGCAGGGATTGGGGGTGGAAAGGAGGTCGTCTACGGCAAAGGAAGAGCATCTCCGATACCCGACCACTTCATGGAAGAGGAAGACGACGATGATAAACCGGCCCGTCATCTATCCAAATACGATGCGAAAGCACGCAACATGATGGAAAAGCACGGGTATGACTTCAAGATCGGAGAGGGTCTTTTCTTTGGTCGAGGTCCACGGGTTCCACCCCGGATGGCCTATGTACCGAAGGGAAAACCCGATGATTATTATCGCCACAAAAGAGGTCTAGGCTATGTCTCATCAGATGATGAGTGTGGCTGGAAAATCATCGACCAAATTGCTAACAAGACTAGGAAGGGATATTCTTCCGACTCTTCGGGTTGGGATTCCGACGCCAGTCTTGGTGAGGTGTTTAAGAAGCTAATGTCGAACATGGTCACGGTTGATCCAGCGACAATAGAAGAAGATGATGAGATGCCAACATGGGAAGACCCGTGGGTTCATCACTTAAGCATGCAGTATGGCGATCGATTCGAGCAGAGAGAGCCTCCTACCGAAGACCAAGTCGTTCAGGTGAATATGGGCAGCGAAGAAAATCCGAAGCCAATATTCATCAGCGACAGCCTCCTACCTGAAGAGAAGGAGGAGTTGATTTCTCTTATCCGGGAGTACATCGACGTGTTCGCCTGGAATTATGAAGACATGCCAGGCCTCGATCCGAATGTAGCAGTGCATCGTCTCAACATTAAACCGGATGTCAAACCGGTCAAACAACAACAACGACGGTTTCGTCCGCAAATGATGGAAGCGATCGAGGCTGAAGTCAAAAAGCTCGTCGATTCGGGATTCATCCGAGAGGAGCAACATCCCGAATGGCTTGCCAATATTGTCCCGGTCCTAAAGAAGAACGGGAAGATCCGGATATGCATTGACTTCAGGGACCTTAATGCTGCTTGCCCAAAAGATGACTTTCCTCTCCCCATCACGGATGTTATTATCGACAACACGTGTGGGTTCGAGAGGATGTCCTTTATGGATGGTTTCTCTGGTTACAACCAGATAAAGATGCACCCAGATGATGAGAAGCATACTGCATTTAGAACGCCTCTCGGCGTATTCTGTTACACAGTCATGCCCTTCGGCTTGAAGAATGCAGGTGCTACATATCAGCGAGCCATGTCGAAGATCTTTCAGGAACATCTCCGAAAGACGGTTGAGTGCTACGTGGACGATCTGGTCGTGAAAAGTCGTGATAAGAATGATCACATCAAAGACTTGAAGACCATGTTCGATTTGATGCGGGCCCATCAGTTGAAGATGAACCCTACCAAGTCTTTCCTCGGAATGGCTAGTGGAAAATTCCTGGGGTTCGTCGTTACCACCAAAGGTATTCACATTGATCCGGATAAAGTAAAGGCGATCAATGAATTGCAACCTCCGAGGAACCTCAAGGAGCTCAGAGGACTGCAAGGGCGATTGGCGTATATCCGTCGGTTTATCTCAAACCTTTCAGGAAAATGCCAACCGTTCTCCAGGCTCACAAAGAAGGGCGTGTCATTTGTATGGGACGAGGCTTGTCAAAAAGTGTTCGAGAGTATCAAAGAATATCTCTCGAAACCTCCCGTACTCGTTGCACCGAAATCGGGCAAACCGTTCTTGATTTATGTCAAGGCGACGAGCCACTCATTAAGTGCATTGGTTGCACAAGATGACGATAACGGTCACGAGCAGGCGGTATACTACTTAAGCCGAACCATGGTAGGCGCAGAATCTCGATATCCCATGATTGAGAGAGAATGCCTCGCCTTAGTGTTCGCCATCCAGAAGATGCGGCATTACTTGGTTGGACAAACCATCTACGTCATCTCCAAAGTTAACCCGGTCCGAGTGTTCATGACTCAACCGGCTTCCATGAGCTGGCGATTAGCGAAGTGGGCTTTACTCTTGTCCCAATACGATCTGCACTTCAAACAGCAGAAGTCAGTAAAAGGACAGGCCATCTGCGATCTCCTGGCATCTAATCCAACGACGGACGCCGCCGAGATATATGACGACTTACCTGATAAAACTCACGAAGTCAACGCAACTTCACACCAACAAGTGTGGCGTTTGTACTTCGATGGCGCTTCACGAGCAGCTAATGCCACAAGTGCTTCTGGATGTTCGAAGGTCTCCTCCGGAGTTGGGGTGGTCTTAGTTTCCCCAGGAAAACATGTGATGCCTCGAGCCTACTCATTAACTAAGCCGTGCTCGAATAACGTAGCAGAATATAACGCACTGATTATAGGACTCAACTTCGCCAAAGAGCTGGGGGTTGAGTATCTCGAAGCCTTCGGTGATTCTCAACTGATAGTCAAACAAGTCCAAGGGGAATACGAAGTCCGAAGTCAGGATTTGCTACCATACCACAAGATAGCGGTGGAGCTAGCGGAGTCGTTTGAAGGATTCTTCATCGAGTACGTTCCGCGGTTGCAGAATACCTACGCAGATGCGTTAGCAGCTTTAGCCGTATCTCTGGCGCAGCCACCCGGGACAGAATAATTTGTCACGGTAAGAACCCACCAACTCTTAGTGCCACTTTATGATGAAAATGGCAGGGAGGAAGAGGCCCAAGAGGTGCACACAACTCAGGCTGAGTTCGAACCTCGGGATTGGCGATTCCCCATCATCGACTACGTCCTACATGGAATCTTGCCAGAAGACGTGAAGGAGAGAGAGTCAATCAGACGAAGAGCTCCAAGATTCTACTATAATACGGAGAATCGAACGCTATACCGCAGGGGGTATGATGGCATGCTGGCACGTTGCCTATCAACCAAAGAAGCTGAAGAAGTGCTTAAAGAGGCACATGAAGGAGAGTACGGTGCACACCAACCTGGTCCCAAGCTTTATGATCGCATCAGGAGAATGGGATACTTTTGGCCCTCCATGATGCATGAGGCAATTGTATACGCCCGGAAGTGTCACGCGTGTCAGGTACACGCGAATTACATGCACCAGCCTCCGGAACATCTGCATCCTTCGGTTACGTCGTGGCCATTCGAGACCTGGGGAATGGACATTGTTGGTCCTATAAATCCTCCGTCAGTCAAAGGTGACCGGTTCATCCTGTCGATCACTGATTACTTCTCTAAATGGGCTGAAGCAATTCCACTCAGAGAAGTCAAGACAAGCAACGTCATTACATTCATCAAGCACCATATCATCTACCGGCATGGTGTGCCAAGACGAATCATACATGACAACGGTCCTCAATTTATCAGCAACACCTTCATAAGGTTCTGCGAAAAATTCAAAATTCAGGACATCTCGTCGATAGCTTATAATCCCACAGCAAACGGTCTAGCTGAAGCCTTCAACAAGACTATCATAAAGCTCTTGTCAAAGCTTGTGAAAAATAACAAGCGAGATTGGGATGATAAGCTCGGCGCAGCTCTATGGGCCTATCGTACCACGGTGCGTACACCGACCGACGCCACCCCATACTCATTGGTGTATGGATGTGAAGCCGTTCTCCCTCTGGAAGTTCAAATTCCATCCCTTCGGATCGCTCTTGCAACCCAGATGACGATCGAAGAACAACATCAGAAGCGCCTCGAAGAACTCGAGATGCTCGACGAAAAGCGCCTGGAAGCTCAACAGCACATTGAGTTTTACCAAGCCAGGATTTCTCGAGCCTTTGACAAAAAGGTTCGACAAAGGAGTTTTAAGGAAGGGGACTTGGTCTTAACCGAGAAACGTCCTATGATCCTTAACTCCAAGAAGAAAGGTAAATTTGAACCTAAATGGGAGGGACCGTTCGTAGTAGAAACAGTTTACTCGAACGGCGCCTATCGTCTAGTCACCAAAGATGGTGACCGGCTCATGATGCCAATAAATGGCAAATTTCTGAAAAGATACTACCCTTAGTATCCTCAGAAGAATTGAGGTACCGGGAAGTTCCCGGAAGAATACCACATCGGGGTATTCTTAGGGATAACCCGGTCGCTGATGAACAAGAAATCAGTATTCGAATTCCGAATATTCTTGTTTGTCAGAATCTAACTCTCACAAGCACTCTTTTGCTAGATTGATTCTCCCCTCGCGAAACTTTCAGTGGTTTTTTGACTACTCATAGTCTCCACCACACAATTCCCACTTGGTCAAACCTTACTACAGTTAGGGCCAAAGCCAAATTCCCCTCTCGATTCCGTCAATGAACGAGAGGTCCACAAATTGAGCGATCAAACATTCTTTCGGTTAGGATCATCTCAAATTTCCCACTCGGTCAAACCTTACTACAGTTAGGACCACAACAAAATCCCCTCTCGATTCCTCCAACGAACGAGAGGTCCACTTTCAATTCAAATGACCAAACCTTACGACAGTTAGGGTCGCTTGAACCTTTCGATTCGATAATCAAACCTTACGACAGTTAGGGTTATCCGAATCTTTTCGATTCTCGGAGTGGAGATCCCACTCCTAGTTTCACCTGTCGGATTCCGGGGGTGGAGATCCCACCCCGAGTTTCTTTTCCTGCTGAAGATAGAATATAAAATTCTTCCTCTTCAGAGTCAAATGACCAAACCTTACGACAGTTAGGGTCGTTTGAACCTTTCGATTCGATAATCAAACCTTACGACAGTTAGGATTATCCGAATCTTTT
>BQKN01052376.1:0-16119 GCA_022839385.1 Asparagus kiusianus | reverse complement strand
TCCGCCTTAGGGTTTAGGAACCGCTTGGGTTGACTTTTGTCGTCACGCGTTGACTTTCGTCGCCACGTGTTAACTTTTGTCGCAACGCGCTGTCCGGCGTTGACCTAAGGCTACGCGTTGACCGGCGTCCGCCTTAGGGTTTAGGAACCGCTTGGGTTGACTTTTGTCGTCACGCGTTGACTTTCGTCGCCACGTGTTGACTTTTTTCGCAACGCGCTGTCCGGCGTTGACCTAGGGCTACGCGTTGACCGGCGTCCGCCTTAGGGTTTAGGAACCGCTTGGGTTGACTTTTGTCATCACGTGTTGACTTTCGTCGCCACGTGTTGACTTGCGGAATCCATCCATATCTTCAACCGTCGGCGAAGAATGGATATTTTCAGAGATAGGGGGGTTGAAAATCCATTCGAGGAATCAGAAAATCCTTCGGGGGAGCAAAACGCCGCGTAGGAGGTCAACACCCGGGTAAAGTACCCCAGGGTGCCTCGGCATTGCCGAGACACCCATGGGGTGTCTTGTAATTTGTGGTCCCCCCTTCCCATTTGTCCTCTTGTGCATTTGTACATGGTCCCCCCCTCTTTTTTTATTTGAATTTCAAAGAGAAAAGTCCCCCCAAAACCGAATTCCCCCCCCTCCATTTCGGTTTTGCTTCATCTTCTTCCTCAAGCTTCTTTCTTCCATTGAAGAACCCGTCAACTCTCAAGCAAGCTCGGATTTTTGGTGGATACCCATTTGCCGAAATCGCCTCCTCTTCCAAACAAGGGTCTAAGCCTCCATCTCCGAGCTCGGAGGAAAACTCACTTGATTTGGTAAGTTTCTCTTCACGAACCCTTTATTTTCTTGCAAAGATTGTAGCTTCATACTTGCAATAGATAAGGGTTTATGGATGAAATATGTTCTTTGGGGGTTTTATTGCCAAAAACCGAAACTTTGGGGGTTTTTGTGTAAAATAGGTAATGGCCGAAATTTGAGGGACTTGTTTGCAAAATGTGGCTGAAATTTTGTGGGGGTTTTTGTGCAAACATGAATTGAAATTCGGGATTAGGGTTCATGCTTGTTTCATCAAGAAATGGGGGTGCTTTGTGCAAGAAGATCAAAGGAATTGTTTGGAGGGGTTTATTTGCAAAACAGCCCATATAATTTTCTGGGGTCTAATTTGCAAAATAACCACGAATTTGGGGCTGAAATTCAGAGAGTGTTGACCCCAAACCCTTGATCGAATTTTTGGTAAAGGCACGTGGATGCAAAACCAAAAGTTCGAGGAGGGGCTTTTATGTAAAATTGACCAAATTCTGCAAAAGGACTTATTTGCAAAATTTGATCAGAATTATAGGGTACCGGGACGTTAGATGATCAAGTATAACGACCACGACCCGAGTCACACGTGTCCTTGACCTGAATTTGGCCTTGAGCACGGGGGGGTATTTTGGGTATTTCGCCAAAATTTATCGCGAAACGACGATTATCGTTTTGCGTGCACGAAATTCGTTGGTTTAATTAGACTTTAACTGTAAAGTCCTATTTGTTTATAGGATTTCAAGTCCAAGTGCTTAATTTCCCCTTTTTCGATATTTCGTGTATTATATGTTGTACCTGATGTACTGCTCTTCACTGCAGATTTGTGATGTCTTCCCGTCGTGCTCAGCTTTCCAGGAGTCGCTCCCACTCGCAGCACAGCGAGGAGGAGGCTCCCGCTGTATCTTCTTCAGCGGCTTCTTTTTACGGGGGTGAGAATTTTATACTTTCTGCATCCCGGATTGACCTCTCGCGGGTCATGAAGGAAGAACCGATACCCCTCGCGCGGGGGTTAAGGTCTGTATCCCGGATTGACCTCTCGCGGGTCATGAAGGAAGAACCGATACCCCTCGCGCGGGGGTTAAGGTCTGTATCCCGGATTGACTTCTCGCGGGTCATGAAGGAAGAACCGATACCCCTCGCGCGGGGGTTAAGGTTTCAGACTTGTTTTGCTTTAGCCAATTCAAGTCTTCGGATATATCGGGGCGATCTTGTGTCGTCTTACACCTTACAGGTCGGTATATATTACCACGGTATCTACGTGATGATACGTACCGTCCTCTTGGTGTAGGACGCTCGAAATCGTCACTCCGGTTATCCCGCGAGTAATCTTATGACATGAATTTTCTAATTCCATTTTCATGCTCTGTTGCAGTCGATTTTCCCGGGGGGAGCCTCCCTCACCATGCCCCTACCGGTTGCAGCAAGGAAGTGTTCTCTTCAGCTTCCGCTAGGCAGATCATAGATCCCCTTCCGCAGTTCGGCCGTGATCGTTCAGACGAATTCTGTCGTCTGATAAAGGATGGAGGGCGTCACTGTTTACGCCAACTTATCACCGATGCTCCCCTCACCGCAGATGCTACTTCTACTGAGGCTTTAAAGAAGCCAGATTTTCTATTCGGGGATCGCACCGAGGATCCTGCCGTGCTGACCCTTGCTGAGGAGCATTGGCTAACCCTTGACGAGGGAGCTCTTTTATATATTCCCTCCATTCCTCGCCAGTGTTCTTTTACTCTCTTGGAGAGACAGGCTGTGGGGCGACAGATGTCCTGGTCTCTTACCAATGCTGCTGTCCACATCCAGTGCGGATACATTTCTCATCATAAGAGTCCCGGTTCTCTGGGGTATCAATCCATTTGTGGTCTTCACCCCGGGATTATGGGTCTCGACACCGCACCTCCAGGCGAGGTGTCGGCGGCTGCTCTTACCGTGAAGAACCGTCTAGCTCAGCTTGGAAGACAACTACCTCCACTGGATTACCGATGCTACGGTTGGGCTTCTTCGCCGGGCAAGGGGTGGTGGACCCGCATGACCGGCTACGTTCTAGGAAGGTGGGAGAGGGATCTGAAGGATAGTGGGTTATATGCGCCCATACGAGCTACCATGTACGGGATCCCAGTCAGTTGCCGCCACTTTTTGGCACTGTTAGAGACATACATGCCTGATAGCAACACTTTCCTCACAAGCGGCGGGGAACTAGGGCTGGCTCTTCATGAGATGCACCAGGTTTCGGGCCTTCCGATGGGGAATTGCCCGTATCAGGAGTACTTTCCTTCCAACCAGCAGTTGGATTTGCTAAAGAAAGATAGCCCTGATATGTATGACACGCTTTGGGATCTCACATGTCACTACCATACCTCACTGCTCCAAACTTCTGTCCCAGCTAAGACGAAGAAGAAAATCAGCTTGAAGCAGTTCGCCGTTTATTTGTTTCAAAACCTGGAGGGTGATTTCGTTGGACCTATCCGTGAGTTGGATGTCTTGGACTTCACCGCTATTAACGAGCTGATGGAGAAGAATGAAACTCATTCTTATACTATTGCCAGCGCCGAGGGAGCTTTTCCCGCCGGGACCACGTTCCGTTCTTTCCTCCGTCGTGCGCAGAAGTCTATAGAGCCTCGGTCTCTGTTGGCCGGCTACCTCGCACTCTGGTTGAAGAAGTGCGTTGTGCCATACCAGTCTTCGGATGACTTACCAGTCGAGGTGCTCTTCCCGGCAGTCCAGTTGGCCTATGGGCGGGAGCTGTCCTTGCTTCCAGCGATGGTGGCCAGCATTCATTGCGGGCTCAGGGGCGTAGTTCGTGTTCTTACTCACGTGGGTTCTAAGCCCTCGACCGAGCTTACCTGCCCGAAGGTTGAGCTGCCTTATGCTTATTTGATGGCGTGGTTCGTTCTACACCGGCCTGACTTGATGTCGGCTCCCCGCATCGTTGACACCCCTGTTCCTTTCCTGCAACTGTTGGAGAGGAGTAGGTGGCTTGGGAAGAAATTTGAAGATGTGCAACAAGAACTTCAAGTTCGTCGGAACTGGGAGCTCTTCAAGTGCTTTCCTCAATTTTCTGGGCGTTATGGCGAGGAGTTGACTGATATGGAGAAACCCCGAACTAACCGGACTGCTCTCGACGTCGGTTGCTTCCGATGGCTGGTGAACATCCGCATCGGGTATCTTGTTCTTCGGGTGAAGAACCGCTGCCATATCGAGCCTTACTTTCCCTGTCGTTTCGCACGTCAGTTCGGCTACGACCAACTATATGTTGGGAACCCGAGCCGTGGTTTACAGGTTAAGGGAGGGCTTGTCGACGGTATACGAGCGTGGTTATGGACTATGGTTGGTTGCACCGGGGCTCAATTTGCTCTTCCTTCGTATAAGCGCAAACCGATGATCACCTTCCTTAGCTGCAAGTGGTTCCTTTCTGCCTATGAATCCATAGGTGTGAAGAGCCTTTCGGAGTTAGAGTCTGAGCACTTGGTTCAGGCTGCTATGACGGCCGCTCGGAAGCAGGGGAAGAGGCCTGCTCAATCTCCTCCTTCAAGCAGAGTTGATGGAGAGCACCTTCCTGCGGATGGCGATGAAGCTTTTGAGGAGGAAATGGGCATAAACACCGACCAAGTAGAACTTGATGCAGGTTTGTCATGCTTCTTGATTTCGCTTCTCCTCAACCTTGGTACGTGAAATAATCCTTGTTGTTTCAGGTGGATCGGCTGATGACCATGAACCTCTCGCCTCACGTCGTGCGAAATCCAAGTTTGGTGGACAAACTTCGCACAATCGTCCCGTTGGTTCCAAGAGGGGTGGTCCTTTGAAAAGGAAGAAGATTGCCTATAGACCTCCTGTTGATCAACGCTCTCATGGAGTAGATTCCGGAGGCTTTGCCGACAGGGAGGAAGGTAAACCCTCCGTCATTTTTATTGTTTTAGCATGATCTTCCTTCTGGAATTCGTAACCATGCCTTATGTTCCAGAGTTCCTTGAAGAGGGTGAACTCCCATTGCCTCCTGCATCCCCTGGTCCGGATAACATGGATTGCTTCGTGCAGCAGATGTGCGACGCCCTTCATGACGGTTCTCTGGGCATCGATTTGAACATTGATCTTGGGCCAGAGTATAGCGTCGAGCCCACCGCTTCTTACTCAGGTATACCTGCATCTGATAATATCTCTTTTGATCATGGGGAAAGAGAGCTCGACTGAGGGTAAATCCTTTCGTGATGTAGGTTTTGAAGACCAGGGGAATGCCTCTGCGCCGAGTTTCTGCGGTCCTGACGCTGGGCTGCTAGTCGATATGCTGGCTGAACAGGCCGCCAGAGGAACTGCGGGACCGCCCTTTACGAGCGATACACTCACAGGTACATCATCAGCCACCAGGACTGATTCTCCCTTGACTACCGACCCTCCCCGTGTTGCAGAAGATGATGGACTTGCAGGTATGCCGATGATCTTATCACCCTGATTCTCTTTATTTGCCTAAATTTCCATTTTGACTAATAAAGAGGTATAACTGTAGGACCAGGCGTTGTGCCTGATGCTGCTGCAGTTTCCGGGGCTGATAGTTTGCCTGAGAGCCATGTCTCTTTGCCACAGCCGAGAGATACGACTGATTTGCCTGCAGGGGTCGATGCACCCTTCATGGCTAATCCTGCTGTTATCTCAGAGTCTGCCGTGCCTCCACCCGAGGGAAGTTCCGCTAGTACAGGTATACTTCGAATTTCCTCTCGGGTTTCCTTGTCGTATTTGATAATCTCTTAACTTCCCCATTGTTGTTTGCAGGAGCTCGATCATCTCTTCATGAGTATGTTCGCGTCCTTTTGGCTGATACCGATCCTGAGAAAGAGATTTTTCGCGCGGACCTCAACTTCTTCACCGCCTTTTATAATGGCATGATTGAGAAACTTCTTCTCCGAGGATACTGCTTTGACCAGTTCAGGCGTTCCTTTTCTCGCCACATGCTGATGATGAGGGAAGAAGGATACCCAGAGTTAGCTGATTCCTTCACTGCTGATTTTACTGCTCTGGAGTCAGAGGTTCAAGAATTGAGGGATTTGAAGGCTGGTGGAGCTTCTTCTTTCATGTCCTCTCAGATGGAGGATAGAATGACTCAATGGCGTGACTTGAGATCTTCCATTAGCATCGAGTTCCGTTCACGCGAGCACTCTGTTGCACAGCTGATGGCCAACCTGGCGAAGAAGGACACCAGTAGAGGCGAGTTACTCAGCTCCCTAGATTCCGCTCGTGCAGAGATAGCTAGGCTGAAGGAGGCCTTGGGACGTGCCGAAGAGTCTGCTGCTATAATCACCGAGGACCTGGTTGGATTGGAGCGCTCTCGTGAGTGGACGCTCGACAAGCTGGGATCAACACAGGAGGGATTGATGAAGCTGCGAACTGAAGCCGCTGAGGTCTTGAGCAGTTCCGAGGATTCTGTCCGAGCTCGCGTGCAGGCAGAGTTCGAGCAGAGCTATATGGACAGGCTTTCCGGTTTAGAGTCTCACATTCTTAGTCGTCAGCTGCCTTCGGGTTGACGAACTTGTTGTTGTATGCTTTTGTCTTGATCTTTTATTAGAGACTCCTTATTTGCTTCTTTTTTTTACATGATGTTTCTTGATATGCCGTGGTGTCTTCTTTAATCGGTAAAAGACTAAACCGGCTATACGTGTTAGGTATAGACTTTGGGATTATTGGCCAACCCCCAGCCCTCAACGGGTTTGACGTGCCTTTACCGACTACCGTTTGTGTCGGGCTAGCATGCGATTTGTCTAGGTCCGTTCCGCATGTAACGTTGTGCTAAGAGAGCGAACCCTCCGAGACTTTATGCTATGACTTTGAATATATAGACTTCGTCTTTCTCACGGGAAAGACTACCCGGCAACGCGTGTTAGGCGCCGACTTCATCCCTGTCTTTTCTGAAAGCAAAGCCAAGGGAAAGGTGAGACTAGAAGTGGGATCTCCACTCCGAGAATCGAAAAGATTCGGATAATCCTAACTGTCGTAAGGTTTGATTATCGAATCGAAAGTTTCGAACGACCCTAACTGTCATAAGGTTTGGTCATCGAATCGAAGGTTCAAACGACCCTAACTGTCGTAAGGTTTGGTCATTTGACTCTGAAGAGGAAGAATTTTATATTCTATCTTCAGCAGGAAAGGAAACTCGAGGTGGGATCTCCACCCCTAGGATCCGACAGGTGAAACTAGAAGTGGGATCTCCACTCCGAGAATCGAAAAGATTCGGATAACCCTAACTGTCGTAAGGTTTGGTTACCGAATCGAAAGGTTCAAACGACCCTAACTGTCGTAAGGTTTGGTCATTTGAATTGAAAGTGGACCTCTCGTTCATTGGAGGAATCGAGAGGGGATTTTGGTTGTGGTCCTAACTGTAGTAAGGTTTGACCAAGTGGGAAATTTGAGACAATCCTAACCGTAGAAAGGTTTGATCGATTGATTTGTGGACCTCTCGTTCTTTGGGCGAATCGAGAGAGGAATTTGGCTTTGGCCCTAACTGTCGTAAGGTTTGACCAAACTGGAATGGTGTGGTGGAGACTATGAGTAGTCAGAAACCACTGAAAGTTCTGCGAGGGGAGAATCAACGATTAGATCTCTTCTCAGCAAAAGAGTGTTTGTGAGAGTTAAATTCTGACAAACAAGAATATTCGGAATTCGAATATTGATTTCTTGCTCATCAGCGACCGGGTTATCCCTAAGAATACCCCGACGTGGTATTCTTCCGGGAACTTCCCGGTACCTCAATTCTTCTGAGGATACTAAGGATAGTATCTCTTCAGAAACTTGCTATTTATTGGCATCATGAGCCTATCACCGTCTTTGGTGACTAGGCGATAGGCGCCGTTCGAGTAAACTGTTTCTACTACGAACGGTCCTTCCCATTTGGGTTCGAATTTGCCTTTCTTCTTGGAGTTAAGGATCATAGGACGCTTCTCGGTTAAGACCAGGTCCCCTTCCTTAAAACTCCTTTGTCGAACCTTTTTGTCGAAGGCTCGAGAAATTCTGGCTTGGTAAAACTCGATGTGCTGTTGAGCTTCCAAGCGCTTTTCATCGAGCATCTCGAGTTCTTCAAGGCGCTTCTGATGCTGTTCTTCGGTCGTCATCTGGGTTGCGAGAGCGATCCGAAGAGATGGAATTTGAACTTCCAGAGGGAGAACGGCTTCACATCCATACACCAATGAGTATGGGGTTGCGCCGGTCGGCGTACGCACCGTGGTACGATAGGCCCATAGAGCCGCGCCGAGCTTATCATCCCAATCTCGCTTGCTATTCTTCACAAGCTTTGACAAGAGCTTTATGATAGTCTTGTTGAAGGCTTCAGCTAACCCGTTTGCTGTGGGGTTATAGGCTGTTGACGAGATGTCCTGAATTTTGAACTTTTCGCAGAACCTTATGAAGGCGTTGCTGATAAATTGAGGACCGTTGTCATGTATGATTCGTCTTGGAACACCATGCCTGTAGATGATATGGTGCTTGATGAATGCAATGACGTTGCTCGTCTTGACTTCTCTGAGTGGGACTGCCTCAGCCCATTTGGAGAAGTAATCAGTTATCGCCAGGATGAACCGGTCACCTTTGACTGAGGGGGGATTTATAGGACCAACAATGTCCATTCCCCAGGTCTCGAACGGCCACGACGTAACCGAAGGATGCAGATGTTCCGGAGGTTGGTGCATGTAATTCACGTGTACCTGACACGCGTGACACTTCCGGGCGTATACGATTGCCTCATGCATCATGAAGGGCCAAAAATACCCCATTCTTCTGATGCGATCATAAAGCTTGGGACCAGGTTGGTGCGCGCCGCACTCTCCTTCATGTGCCTCTTTAAGCACTTCTTCAGCTTCTTTGGTTGATAGGCAACGCGCCAGCATGCCATCATACCCCCTGCGGTATAGCGTTCGATTCTCTGTATTATAGTAGAATCTCGGAGCTCTTCGTCTGATCGACTCTCTCTCCTTCACGTCTTCTGGCAAGATTCCATGCAAGACGTAATCGATGATGGGGAAGCGCCAATCTCGGGGTTCAAACTCAGCCTGAGTTGTGTGCACCTCCTGGGCCTCTTCCTCCTTGCCATTTTCATCATGAAGTGGCACTAAGAGTTGGTGCGTTCTTACCGTAACAAATTGCTCTGTTCCGGGAGGCTGTGCCAAGGACACAGCTAAAGCTGCTAACGCATCTGCATAGGTGTTCTGCAGCCGCGGAACGTGCTCGATGAAGAATCCTTCAAACGACTCCGCTAGCTCCACTGCCATCTTATGATAAGGAATTAAATCCTGACTTCGGACTTCGTATTCCCCTTGAACTTGTTTGACGATTAGTTGAGAATCACCGAAGGCTTCGAGATACTCAACCCCCAGCTCCTTGGCGAAGTTGAGGCCTATAATCAGTGCGTTATATTCTGCCACATTATTCGAGCACGGCTCAGTTAATGAGTAGGCTCGAGGCATCACATGTTTTCCCGGGGAAACTAAGACCACTCCAACTCCGGAGGAGACCTTAGAACATCCAGGAGTACCTGCGGCATTAGCTGCTCGTGAAGCACCGTCAAAGTACAAACGCCACACTTGTTGATGCGAAGTTGCATTGACTTCGTGAGTTTCATCAGGTAGATCGTCATATACCTCGGCGGCGTCCGTAGTTGGATTAGCTGCCAAGAGATCACAGATAGCTTGCCCTTTTACTGACTTCTGCTGTTTGAAGTGCAGATCGTATTGGGACAAGAGTAAAGCCCACTTTGCTAACCGCCAGCTCATGGAAGCCGGTTGAGTCATGAACACTCGGACTGGGTTAACTTTGGAAATGACATAGATGGTCTGTCCAACCAAGTAATGCCGCATCTTCTGGATGGCGAACACTAAGGCTAGGCATTCCCTCTCAATCATGGGATATCGAGATTTTGCGCCTACCATGGTTCGGCTTAAGTAGTATACCGCCTGCTCGTGACCGTTATCATCATCTTGCGCAAGCAATGCACTTAATGAGTGGCTCGTCGCCTTGACATAGATCAAGAACGGCTTGCCCGATTTCGGTGCAACGAGTATGGGAGGTTTCGAGAGATATTCTTTAATGCTCTCGAATGCCTTCTGACAAGCGTCGTCCCATACGAATGACACGCCCTTCTTTGTGAGCCTGGAGAACGGTTGGCATTTCCCCGAAAGGTTTGAGATAAACCGACGGATATAAGCCAATCGCCCTTGCAGTCCTCTGAGCTCTTTGAGGTTCCTCGGAGGTTGCAATTCATTGATCGCCTTTACTTTGTCTGGATCAATGTGAATACCTTTGGTGGTGACGACGAATCCCAAGAATTTTCCACTAGCCATTCCGAGGAAAGACTTGGTAGGGTTCATCTTCAACTGATGGGCCCGCATCAAATCGAACATGGTCTTCAAGTCTTTGATGTGATCTTTCTTATCACGGCTTTTCACGACCAGATCGTCCACGTAGCATTCGACGGTCTTTCGGAGATGTTCCTGAAAGATCTTCGACATAGCTCGCTGATATGTAGCACCTGCATTCTTCAAGCCGAAGGGCATGACTGTGTAGCAGAATATGCCAAGAGGTGTTCGGAATGCGGTGTGCTTTTCATCATCTGGATGCATCTTTATCTGGTTGTAACCAGAGAAACCATCCATAAAGGACATCCTCTCAAACCCGCACGTGTTGTCGATGATAACATCCGTGATGGGGAGAGGAAAGTCATCTTTTGGGCAAGCAGCATTGAGGTCCCTGAAGTCGATGCATATCCTTATCTTCCCGTTCTTCTTCAGGACCGGGACAATATTGGCAAGCCATTCGGGATGTTGCTCCTCTCGGATGAATCCCGAATCGACGAGCTTTTTGACTTCAGCTTCGATCGCTTCCATCATTTGCGGACGAAACCGTCTTTGCTGTTGCTTGACTGGTTTGACATCCGGCTTAATGTTGAGACGATGCACTGCTATGTTTGGGTCGAGACCTGGCATGTCTTCATAATTCCAGGCGAACACGTCGATGTACTCCCGGATAAGAGAAATCAACTCCTCCTTCTCCTCAGGTAGGAGGCTATCGCTGATGAATATTGGCTTTGGATTCTCCTCGGTTCCCATATTCACCTGAACGACTTGGTCTTCGGTAGGAGGCTCTCTTTGCTCAAACCGATCCCCATACTGCATGCTCAAGTGATGAACCCACGGGTCTTCCCATGTCGGCATCTCATCATCTTCTTCCATTGTCGTTGGATCGACCGTAGTCATGTTCGACATTAGCTTCTTAAACACTTCACCAAGACTAGCGTCGGAATCCCAACCCGAAGAGTCGGAAGAATATCCCTTCCTAGTCTTGTTAGC
The DNA here is from genome assembly GCA_022839385.1 of Asparagus kiusianus. NCBI lineage: Eukaryota > Viridiplantae > Streptophyta > Magnoliopsida > Asparagales > Asparagaceae > Asparagus > Asparagus kiusianus. Next base: position 5,008 of record BQKN01052376.1, on the reverse strand, counting down.
TATCTGGTCGATGATTTGCCAGCCACACTCATCGTCTGATGAGACGTAGCCTAGCCCTCTTTTGTGGCGGTAGTAATTATCGGGTTTTCCCTTCGGTACATAGGCCATCCGGGGTGGAACCCGTGGACCTCGACCAAAGAAAAGACCCTCTCCGATCTTGAAGTCATAGCCATGCATTTCCATCATGTTACGCGCTTTCGCATCGTATTTGGATAGATGACGGGCTGGTTTATCGTCGTCGTCTTCCTCTTCCAAGAAATGGTTGGGTATCGGAGATGCTCTTCCTTTGCCGTATACAACCTCCTTTCCACCCCCAATCCCTGCGGGGATGATGAGCGTTGTTCTGCAAGGGTCGTGTACCTGCTTCTTCGTCAAACAAAATGATTGAAGAGGCATATATAAATCAGGGTTAGCATAGAGTTCGTTGGTGATATCATCAAGACCCGTCGAGTACTCTAAATCATCGTTTATTGATAGTTCTTCGGCAAGTTGCCAATTACAACTATCTTCCGATGATTCATCATCGTCAAGATTGATTACAATGGGTACAATGTCGTTTAAAACAAAACCGCCATTATAATCAAGCCCTGGTTCGGTATCAGCTTCATCTCCGCTGTCCGTTCCTTGGGCCGATGGTTCAGTATCGGATTCAGCGCCGTATAAAAGGGAATCGGTGAAATAATTCTCCAATCCCTTGAACGGTTGCTTATCCGCGACCACCGTCTTGACTTCATTATCTGTACCCACATATTTGAGGCACTGATGCAGCGTTGACGGGACTATAAGGTTACCGTGGATCCAAGGCCGACCCAACAGTAAATTATAGGATGTTTCCGCGTCAATCACATAGCATGTGACCTCCGACCTCAAATCCCCGATCTGGCACTTAATTCGGATCTTCCCCAAGGGCCTAGACCCGCTGGTGTTGAATCCGTAGATCGTCGTGCCAGTGGACGCTAATTTGCTAGTCGGGATTCCGAGATGATGCATCAATCGGAATGGCATGATGCTAACAGCGGAACCCGGATCGACTTGGATCCGGTTGACAACGCTGGAGCCAATGTGCCCGGTGAAGTACAACGGCCTATCATGCTTTGAATTTTTTGTCTGCATGTCTTCTTTGGTGAAAGAGATGCAGGGGAAGTGATGTGCCGCCAGATTGCAATGCTGAGCTGACGACTCCGGTTCCTCGGAAGATGGTTTGATCCGAGTCAAGAAGGCTTCGGAATCACTCAAGGCTTCTTGTAGTGCCTTCCGTGTATCCTTCGACAATCGCAGCAACTCGTATAGAGTTATCCTGGCCGGGATGTTGGCCAATTGCGCCATAATGTCGAAATGGGGCTGAGAGCTTGCATTCCCCGGTTTGTCTCGTCCAATTGGATTATTGAATCGAGACGGCCTCGGGTTCTGAGCTTCTTGACGTACGGGCTCTTTTCCCTTATCCTTCTGCGGGATTCTTTCCGTGGCTGCTGGCGTTGGGGGAATTGCTGCAATTCCCAACTCTGCCAGCGTCTTGGAAGGTGGGGTTTTGGTACCCAATTGCTCAGTAGCCTCCGGATACTTGAAGTGATATTCGTTCCCGCTCCGAGTTGCAAAGGCTTCCTGCTCATCCTCAGAAAGCGGGAAGGTTGGAATTCTGTCATCATCCACCCCCGGTATAGCAGAAGCACCGTAGCAGGATTTTCCCTTCCTCTTCGATTTCTTCTTGTTCTTTGTGGAAGAGGTCGTGGCCCATTGTTCATCTGTGATCAAGTCCGGATGAACCCACAAGATTTCGCCATTTGGGGCTGTGTGTGGCACAAGCCCTTTCTGGCGCTGCTGGTGTGGATCATCGTTCACTGTCTTCACCGCCGCTTTGATCACTGACTCGTGTTGGAACCAACTCGAGGGAACAGATCCAAAGCTAATGGATACGGTGTTCGCACCCACCTTCTTCTCTTTAGGCTGTTTCATAGTGATGACCCCAACATCGATTAGGGTCTGAATCTTGTCCTTAAGAGCGTAGCACACCTTGGTAGGATGGTGTACTGCTCGGTGGAATGCGCAATATTTCGGATCGTTGACCCTCTTGGCATCTTCTTGATCCTGAATCGGCGGTAGCTTGATCTTGTTGTTCTCGACCAAGTACTTGAAGATACCGGGGATTTCATCCTCCTTGAACGAGTAGACCTTTGGAAACCTCGGTTCCCCAACCTTTTGCTTCTGGGGCCGCTGTTGCCACCTGGGTTGTTGAGGCGCCCTCTGTTGCTACTGTTGCGGCTGCTGGGGTTGTTGAGGCTGTTGCGGCTGTGCTTGCACCTCAAAGACCTGATTTGCGACCACCGCATTTGCATGCGCCTTCCCTTTACCCTTGGGGGTAAAATTTGGTTGTGGGGCATTGTTGGGTATTTGTCCCCTCTCTGCCTTTTTCCTCTTGAGGAATCGTTCAGCTCGCTCTCCACGCATCTTCAAATCTTTCCAGGTTTTAGATGGCGCCATTCCCATGGCTTCAAGGATGTCGAGCGTCAAATTGTTGTGGCAAGTCTCGAGGATGAAATCCTCGCTGACCGGATCCCTGCAATTCATAGCCTTGTTCCGGAACCTTTTCACGAAGTTTTCAACTGTCTCGCCGTTCTTTTGTTTTTCATCGAACAGCGTGCCGATTGAAACCTCGGTGTCATCATCAAAGAAGTTTGTTAGGAACATGTCCTCTATGTCATCCCAGCCATTGATACTTCCAGGCTTGAGACGGTGGTACCAATCGAAGGCAGCTCCGCGAAGAGTGCCGACGAATGACCGCACCATGAGGGGCTCATTTCCGGAAATGATTCCTAAATGAGACTTGAAGTATATTAAATGCTGGGTAGGGGAACCCTTCCCATCAAACGGCGTAAAGTTAATCAGATTAAACTTTGCCGGATATGGGATTGATTCCCACTCCCTCGGATATGGGCAGGGTATACCGGATCTCTTTACCTCCTGAGCATTCATCAATGCATTGATCTTGCTCTCCAGGTCTTTCATCTTCCTGTCCTCACTCGTCTCGGTCTTCGAGTGGCTTCTGGGAGAGGCGGCGTGGTCCTCTTTTGCATTTTCTTCTGCGGGACCACCCCCAGTGTTGGTATTGACGGGAGGAATGTTGACATTATCCGCTTCCCGTTCATGCTCCTCTGAATTGCGTTGACTCGGTTCTCCTTGGTGAGCCGTCATCGCCGCGATCTATTGATCGTGCATCTCCCTCATCCGCTGCATGGCCATCTCCATTTCAAATTTGAAGCTCTCCTTTTGCTTGGCCAGGGCTTCTTCAAGTATCTTCGACATTTGCTCGGCGCTGATCATGAGCGATTCATAAGGTTGGCCTGCACTTGAAGCCGTGTCATCGGATGCGACGGCGGAGCAGGTATCAGAATCAGCATCGGATTCCTCCTCTTCTAGGAAAAGTCCCTTGTGTACTCTTGGGTAAGTGTTTCGTTTGATAGTTCCCGACCGTAGCCACGTCATGCATCGGGATGCCTCGGCAAGCTGATCCAGGTTGAGACGTGGTGTTGATCCCCCTCTGCCGGTCATGTTGACTGACACTTTCGAGTATTCATCCTCTCGGCGGAGCAGTTTCTTCTTGTGGAAACGCTTCGGCTTGGAGAGTCTCTCGAACACCGAGATTCTTGTTGGGGTTTGAGCACAGCAACACTCAGACAGCACTGCCTTGATAATGTTGGCACACGGGCAGTGGGACTCCATATCCTGCATGTACCTCTTTCGAGATTTTTCCACACCCCCAGCCCTGTAGTACAGCTCATCAGCTTGATAGCTGGAGCAACCTACGGAGTGCTGGTGGATGTCCCTCGGTATAACACGCTCATCCTCAGACGAGTGTGTTTCCCTTTGGGAATGCAAAAATTGGTTAGATTTTTCAAGAGTGGCCCGTTCAATTTTACGCTTTTGAGAGCGTAGAAATCGAACGGGCTCTTTCAGCTCGACTCGCAATTCAGTGCGGTCGGTAATAGGGGCTTTCCCTTTGTCAATATTCTTGGGGGGATTGATTCAACCCCCAGTCTGGATTTTAGTTTGGGGACCTTTCAATGGTCCCAGCCGTTCTTTGACGGGTATTCTGCCTCGGTTCTCCGGTAAGGGACCGAGGCGACTCGTCAAAGGAACCTGGGATCTTGAATGATCCCCTTTTTTACCTGGCCCTGTTGAGGGTGCCGGTACGGGAGGAGTAGGCTCTGATTTGGTTGAACTCTGGGCGATAATCTTGCCCTTCTTGGTTTGAGGTGTTGGGTTTGCCTTGGGCACCCACACCGATTTGCTCTTGGACGGCGTTTTGACCGCCGATTCTTGCTGCATCTCCTCTGCCTTCTTTAGGAGGAGCCGGGCATGTGCAAGTAGAGCATGGCGCTTCTTGATTCGCTCCTCGAGCGTGGAGCGGTTCCTCTTGACGCGGATCCACTCATTCGCTCCTGATTTGGAGGGGAAGTTGATTACCTGCCGCTGCTCTTGTTGCTGCCTCGACCTCAAGTCCTCTGCATAGCGCACTCCATCTTTGGATTCCTTGGCCTTGGCGAGCTGTTGAGCGAGACGTTGACGACGCCTTTGGATCGCCCTTTTTGATGGAATTGGAGCAGCATCACCCATCGCCTTTGTAGCGGTTGGATCTACGTTCTTGACCACACTGATCGACGCAAGGCCGTTGTGTGGTGCAAGTGTAGTGGCAGCGACGGCGGGGTCTTGAATTGAGGAGTTGGAGATCCCGCGAGCCCTTTTTGGAGATGAATTCCTCCTGCGCCGGTGCGGAGAGGCAGATCTGGAGGAGGAGGAGGAGAGGTACTCTTCGAACTTCTTCTGATCGAATTCGTATTCGATCTCTTCATTCACCCGGATCTTGAAGGCCGGTTGCGTCACTCCGATCTCGGCAGCGAGATCGGCGGCTCCCACTGTGGTCGCCAGCTTGTTTCCGGTAAAAGTTGCTGTTTTCATTGATGTTCTCTTTTTTTGAGATCTGTTACAACTTTGAGCGTTACAACAGAGTTTA
>BQKN01052375.1:0-19917 GCA_022839385.1 Asparagus kiusianus | reverse complement strand
GATGTGGAAGTGGCACATCAACTCCCAGAAAGTAGCATAAACTTCTGAATGCGCCGACCTCAGTCGGGAAAGCTCTTCGGTAGTGGGAATGAACTCCTCATAGGGTGTTTTTCCAAGTGGCAATCCCGACACTGCTTGCATCTCATGGAGAGCAAAACCTAACTCTCCTGCAGGTGTGAAAAATGTGCAACTGTCTGGGTTATATTTCTCCAACATAGCGAAGAAATTATGGAAGCTCTGCACAACTCCCCGTCGAGTAGCTAACACGGGAATTGTGAGACCCGATTGAGTGAGTGACTCCTTAAGCTCCTCAAGAACGAAGTCAATCATACGGGTCCACCAACCCCCTTCTCCGGAACAAACCCATCCAGGAGATCTGAACGCTTGGGTGGAAAATTCACCCTGAGTCGCAAGGAACTGGCGAATGAAAATGGTCGCTGGGCGTGGCATCTCCTGAACCAGCTCCTTCTTCTCAAACAAGCCAGGTCTCAATCCCTTGAGCTGCCCTCCAATTTGTGTACGAGCCCGCCGACCAGACCCGAACGACACATTTTCCTTCTCTTTGACTATGTCAAAAGTCAGACTCCGACGACAGCTTGCATTCAAGAAGTAGGAGAGGGGGTACATCCTCTTCATATTTGAAAGGAAGAAGTAGCGATTATCAACTTTCCGCAATAGCTTCGAGTCTTCTGCATGTACGAGGTGATCATTGATGGATATTCGATCTCCGAATATGAACGCCGGTTTGGGAAACTGAGCATGACCCGCAGGGGTCTCCACGTCTAAGTCGGTGATCAAAACTCTAAGAGTTGAACATCGAGGAGATCTAATCATGTCCGTTCTCTCGGAGTCAACGAAAGTGCAAAGCGGAACTGTGTTTTGAAGACTGAAAGTTTCATTTGCATCAAGACCACCAATATACCCAAAATGATGTTCTCGCGAAAGTGGCACATTTGGAAGAAACACTGCACAATCAAAAGCAGATGTCAATGAGCTATCGATATAAAGATAAAACCCAAAGCATAATGGGTTAGAGTCTCATGTCAAATCTCCAACGCGAAGGTCGAGCCCCGTGTCAGAATTCTCAAACGCGAGGGTCGAATCTCGTGTTAAAAATTTGGAACGCGAGGATCGGGACCCAAAGGGCATCCCAACCCCGCGTTTTCATCTAATCAAAACGAGTCATCTTCCTCGTTATCAAGAACCCATTTAGGGTTTTCAAAGAACTTGCTAAGCAAGTTATTTCGGTCAACAACTCACCACGACAGGAAAGCCCCTGCGACAGCGGTGGCGACGACAATGTTCCTGCGCGAACAAGAACATCGCCGGCGTCCTCGGCCGGCGGTGTTTCGGAAGACGATCTGACGACTTTCTTGGAGCTCGAGCCTACTCTTCGAGGCGCCATTGATGCCGTCGATCGAAAGAAACGTTTTCAAACGAAAGAGGAGAAGTTCGTCGGAGATCCCGCCAAAGTTAAACGAGATTTTTCGTTCTTGGAAATAGCCAAAATTTTGAGAGTCAAGTGACTCTTGACGTGACCACTCAGGTCTATTTATAACAGCCCTCAAGCTGTTGAGATGGCATGGGATTCTAGGAAAGAATCCCAACCATTTTCAAAACGCGAAGCCCACTATCGCGTTCAAATTTCAAAAGGGCAAGGCCCAGGCCCGCGTCACTAAGGCCTGAACCTCGCATTCTAAATCCTAAACGCGAAGGTCACCTTAGTGTTATAACTCTTCCAAATGAAGAATCCATCTTTGATACTTAACCTCTAAGTTCATGGATTCTTTTCAACAGCGTTCAAAACTCTGTATCTCCTCAACCCATCAGGTTAATATTACACCTCAGATGGTCATCACCTTAACAGAGATTGAATTTAGTTATTATTATTACCAATATGACTATAATTCCTCTGTTAGAATCCACTTATCGATTCTCATCAACAGAATGATAAGTCCTCAAAATCACTCAGATTATTGTCAATTCATTAGCTCTCTCCAACGGGGTAATAAATAACCAGTCTATCAACTCCTCAAAATCTTGTTCAATTCCTAAGTATCATAATTCATCACTCCGATGATAACAACACTTAGTGACTTTCCCCAGCAAGACATAAAGGAATTTTACCCCCACAGACGTCACGTTAAAATTACACCTCTGACAAAATCAACTTATCGACTCTCCCCAATAGAGCGATAAGTCATCAAAATTGCCCCGATCGCAATATCTCTCATGTCATGTTAACCTTACACCTCTGACAAAATCAACTTATCGACTCTCCCCAATAGAGCGATAAGTCATCAAAATTGCCACGATCGCAATATCTCTCATGTCATGTTAACCTCACACCTCTGACAAAAATCAACTTATCGACTCTCCCCAATAGAGCGATAAGTCATCAAAATTGCTCCGATCGCAACACTATCAACTTATCGACTCTCTTCAATAGAGCGATAAGCCCTCAAAATTGCCCTGATCGCAATATTCCCCTTATCAAGTCAGGACTATATTTCTGGCACTTATGGACTTCTTTCAGTGTTTAACATCAAAATAACACAGGAAGGATTCTGCTTTGCAATTCAATTCTGGGAGAATAATCAAGTATTTATCCCTAACAGTTGAAAATTTTCTAGAGTTATCTTATGATAGAAAATTTCTGAGTATTCTTTGTAATTTGTTGTTTAAAGTCAAAACATGATAAATGCAAAGAACACTAAAAGATCAATATCACTTCTTATTCAAAAGCCAAAAGAAAGTGATACAAGACAAAACTTGTTCTTATCTAAAGAACATATAAAAAAAATAGAGACCAAATTCACTCATGCATTAATTCAAAAGCTGCAAGTTGAGTCTTGAGCTTAGCTAATTCTTTCTCGTGATTAGCTCGAACCATAGCTTCAGCCTTGGCCCGGAGTTCATCCGCACTCGGTGTGATGATAGCCGCCACTTTGTTCCTGGCCTGTTCTAGGGCTTGGGCCTGCGAATGATACTCCAAAGCACTATTTTCATTCTGGGTGCTGAGTATATTGACGACGCTTTCTTCACGAGAAACTTCAGCCTTCAAGCGTAAGACTTCAGCCTCGGCTTCAACAAGTCTATCACGGAGCGAATTCAGAAAAGTAGTCGAGCGTTCTAGTTCTTCTCGCTTCTGAATATTACGCTCACGAAACTCCGCAACCTGGCGCTCTTTCTCAGCTAAGTCCCGCTCCAGTGATTCCCGTTGTATCACTTCGGCAACCTGAAGATTAGCCAGAGTTGACACAATTTTTGGTTGGAGGTCACTACGACCCATAGTCTCGAAGCGTTGTAACTTCTCCTCCAAACGGAGGATAATTTCCGAGCAGCGCTCGAACCATTGGATTTCGCCCACACTCCTAACATTGTTTAAGCCTGCTTCCAGGAGAGGTCGAAAGGAATTCAGAGTCCCTTGACCATTCATCAAAGACTCAACCACCGTCTTCGCAAGAGTGTTTAGATACACCAAAGGTATCTGAAGGAACTTAGGTGCGTTAGCGATCCTGACAGTCGCACCCGAAGACACCCCTTCAGCAGTTGAGATTGGTGCGTTAAGACGATGGCTAGTAGGTGATCCAGGTGCCGAAGCAGCAGAAGCAATTGAAATATTCAGTTGCGAAGGACTTGAGGTCAAAGCCATCAATGCCTTCGCCTGAGATGAGCTGGGCCCAGCCTCTGTTGGAGCAAGCGAAATCTTCATCACCGCTTTTGGTGAAGTAGCTACCATAGAAGAGTCATGTAAGATTTGCTCCGGCAAAGGAGCCGATACTGCACGACCGGCTGTTCCAGAGGAGAAGTCGTAGCGGTAGTTTCAGGTAACACCACAGATGAAACAGTGGTCTCGGGCAATGCTGTAGGCAAAGCAGTTGCCGGAGGGGAGCCAGGTGTATGTTGCTCTTGTAGAGGGGCCGACGCCGGCGCAGGTTCTTGCTCTAAAGGAGCAGCCGAAGTAGTCCCAGGGGTTAGCGAACCTGCACGAAAAAATGGTCGGAATGCGGAAAAAGCGTGTGGGATAAGTCGAAACAAACTAAGCTTACCGGTGAGATAAAAAGGCGTATAACCAGATGCCTTATCAGACAGAGCCTTAGGAGCATCGTCAAAAAGAGTTATGTCTTCCATTGAATCGCGCTCCTCATCTTCTATGTCATCACCCGGCAAGTTGCCAACTTCAGCGTCCTCATCATCTTTCTCTTCGTCAGCTTCACCACCGATCGAGGAGCCTTCATAGTCAACTCGTTCCTCATCTTCTTGAGTAGCTGAAGATCCAGGAAGACTTGTGCCAACAGCTGGTTTATTCATAAGTCCTGTTGTAGGACTAGGAATTAAGTCACCGACTTGTGACATTAAGGCAGAAGGGAAAGGAGATGGATTCTCTTCGATATCCCTCTGCTCCAAGACTGGAGACTTAGGGAGGTCCATCACTGGAGCAGATTCTGCATCTACAGCCATTAACTCGTCCTCCTCATCCTCAGGGGGATGATAAGAAGAAGCTTCGCCGGATAGGGCTGGCCCCTGGGAGCGAAGTCCAGTTCTATGTGGTAGGCCCGCCACAAATGACTCCTGTTGTCCTTCATCTACAGCAGCCCGGATAGCTTCAGCCATCAACTTGGGCTTTTGTCGACCTTCAGGAGGAGGATCAACCAGTAACTTCCGACGAATCTGTTTGTCATATTTGCCGGTCTCATCCGCAGAGAGTTTTCTCTTCCCAGCTGCTCTAGTCACGGGGAGATTAACCGCTCGTTGCTCTTCCGGCTGAATAGGCTCAACTCCTTGTTCCTCTTCCTGCTCAGCAGGCTGGTTCTCAACGGCTAAGAACTCATCAATCCCTCTCAAACGGGACGTCTTTGACCCCCTCCTCAAAGAATACATGTGCCTAATCTCTTTCAGGCACGATGAATTTATGTTGTAATTGGGAGTCTGAGACGCTGCGTGATACCAATTACAGAAGCTTATGAAGGTGTAGGAGTTGGCAGTTTTGTGGGGAAGCCTGAAAACGGCCTTGGTACAACCTGCTATAGAATAATACCAGGCCCTAGCTCCTTCATACAAGTTGCCCACAACCGATAGTTGAGGACGAGGGTTACCGAGGTACACTTGGTCGTATCCAAACTGCCGAGCAAACCTATAAGGTTGGTAGGGCTCGACGAAGCAGTTGACACCTTGTCGGAAGACTAAGTAGCCTGGCCTGATGGAGAGAAGCCAGTGGAAAACACCTCCGCTCAACTGAGTGAATCCATTGGGACCGGCTACGTCCTGATATTCTGAGCCATAGATGCCGCCCTCGAAATCAGGAAAACATCGGTAGATATGGAAGTTGGTGTCTCGCGTTAGGATTTGACGAATCCTAACCATATATCCCCCTTCCCATTTCGCAGACTCTAATCTCTGCACGAATTGGATGAATGAATCTCCTGGGGCAGAGGCTGCACTCATCAACGAAGGGCAGTGGAGCACGTACCAAGCCATCAAATAAGTATATAGCATTGGCACCCTAGGATTGGGAGTCTTGAAAGTCTTGCGACCCTCGGACTCCACCTCTGTAGTTTCAACGAAGTCCGAAGTCAACTCCCGCAATCCGAATTGTAGACAACCCACCATAGCACTGAGGAGGCTCACAGGCCTCCCATGGGCTACAAGGACGGCGGGGTAGATCACCTCAATAGCGAGAGCATCGATCGGCCTGGTCGGGACGACGCACCGCTTGAGCCACAGCATCAAATACCCAGCCAAAAGCGCCGTATCAGAGATAGGGAGCAGAGCTTGGTAATGGAAACTCTCGAATTCCGTATGGGCCGGGAAAACATCTTCCTTGGCCTCATTTGTGTAGTGAGAGGTAGCATCGTCAATCCTAGCCTGAACCTCCTCTAAAGTGCTTGCAGGCAATCGGGTCACTAAGCCTCCCTTATTGCCCAAGTTTTGGAATAGATATTCCGCCCAAGACACTTGTTTAATGCCGCTCCCGTGGGCCCCCGTCAGCTGCATACAGATGTAGAAGTGACACATGACTTCCCATAAAGTGTCGTAAATTTCGGGGCTGGCCTTCTTTAAAAGTTGGAGTTCCGCCGATCCCGGAACAAATTCTTCATATGGCAAATCTCCAAGAAGAAGACCCGAGACTTCGTGCATCTCATGAAGAGCGAAGCCTAATTCCCCCACAGGGGTGAAGAAAGTGCAAGTATCAGGATTATACTTCTCCAGTATAGAGAAAAAGTGAAAGTGGCTCTGGACCATTCCGAATTTAGTGGCCCGTACAGGAACTTTCAAACCAGCCTGGGAGAGAGGCGCATCCAACTCGTCCAGAACAAACTTGGTCATCCGAGTCCACCACCCTGACACTGGAGAATGAACCCAGCCAGGAGTTCTGAATCCTTACGCGGGAAACTCCCCTTTCTTCTCCACAAATCTCCTAACAAAAGTCCTCGCGGGACTAGCCACTTCGCCAAGGGGATACTCCTTAGCAAATAAACCTGGTCGCAAAGCAGTCACTTGTCGACCATAACCTGCCGAGCGGACTCCATGGAAAGTCAAAGTTCCAAGAGCAACTCCGTTGAATTGCAGGAGGTCCAACGGCTCGAACTTTGCCGGGTAGGAGACCGCATCCCATTCAATTGGATACGGTCTGACAACTCCCAGCTTGTTCACATGCTTCTGGAGCTTCAAGGCGTCGAGTTGACTTTGTAGATCATCAAACCTCTTGTCTCTTGGGTTATGGCCCGAAGATGACGCTCCTCTAGATGACTCGAATGAGGAGTGAGAAGGAGTAGGGACCCGCTCTTTGTGCTTCAAAGTCCACGAAGTCCGCGAAGTCTTCTCTTTCTTCTTCTTCTCGCTCAGAAGCTGCTCCAACATCTCTTTCAGGGAGTCGATGGTTGCTTGTTGCTCATCGAGTCTCCTGGATATCTCATCAGGGATGTCGGTCATGTGCACATTTGCGTGCTCGCCTTGAACTGAGCTAGAAGTCTGCGATGTTGCCGTTGTCGAGCAATCGTCGTCGTCGTCATTGTCAGAGACGGACGTCAGACCCATGTAGACAAACGGGGTGGCCACCCCTATTTGGGCGTGAGCGTGTTGGCGAGGTTCAGGCTGGCGAGGTTCGTCCGTCAGGCGAGATTGGTACAGTGTGCCTGCGCCTGTCTGGCGAGCTGTTGCTTCGCCTTTCTGGCGAACTTGGGCCGTCGGGCGAGCTTGGTGAAGTCCGCTTGTTTGACGAAGCCCTCTTGAACCGCAGAGTTCGCCAGGTGCCCTTGGTTCACCAAAATTGAGCACCTTGCTCACAGAGTGGGGCTCGCCTAAACTGCTAGGCTCGCCCGATTTGAGCGGTTCGCCAAAAATGGGAACCTGGCTCAAGAAGTGGGGCTCACCTAAACCGTTTGGCTCGCCTGATTTGAGCGGTTCGGCAAAACTAAGAACCTGGCTCAAGAGGTTGAGCTCGCCTAAACTGTTAGGCTCGCCTGATTTGAGCGGTTCGCCCGTACTGGGAACCTGGCTCAAGAAGTTGATTCCTCTCAAGCCTGAATAATAATTCAGGCTGTCACGGGGGATGAGGGATTGTGCCTCGAGACGAGCGAGAGCTTTTCGTCGCCGTTATTTGGATCTTTTTGAACGATGAGCGTTCATGTCGATGGCGGAGGCGTAGTCTGCGTCGACACGAATTGTTGATTCCTCTTGCACAGGGGTCTGCGAGGATCGTTCATCGACCCATTCAGCAGCCCCTAGACTTGCACTCTCGAATCTTGGCTTGGCCTCAACTGGTTCGGGGGGAAAAGAACCCCCTGCCTCGGCTTGGGTAGATCCCTCAGGCTTGGTTGCCTCGGCCCCTTAGGGCTGGGCCACACACACGACTCTGCCGTACTTACGAGATGCATTGCCGCTAACGGAGGATGATTGCAAGTACCCCTCGAACTTGAGCACAATGGACTCAACAGTAGTCCCTATAGCAACTTCGTCAAACTGCGCCACCACCAATTCATCTGAATGAACGGATTCTCCCACTATGGTCGTCATCTTCTGTATGGTGTAAATTTCTGATTTTCCCGGAAACGGGGGATTTCGTTTGTATTTATAAGAACAGCTTATTACAAACTAATAATCAAATGTTTACAACAGAAGCGGAGGGAATGCCCTCCTTGTTTAACGTGAGGTCTTCGGTAGCGATAGGATGCCTCGCTCGGTGCTCGTGCCGAGTCTGCTTCCCTTGGACGATCCGATCAAAGTTGCTGCCGGAGCTTCAGTACGCAGTAGAAGGTCCGAAGTAAGTGGGTTCGAGTCTACCCGAGAGCCTCAAGTCGGAGAGTTCCGACGAGTCTCTTCAAATGCGGGAGCCTTTGGCAAAGGTCCAGGTTCAACCTTTGGGAGATTAGCCAGCAGAATATGCAACAGCCAATCCCCCTTTCATGCTGGCTGAAGATGGGTTTTAATAGGCAAGGGATGGCATGTGTCATCCCTTGATTTGTGGGATTTGACCACTAGTAGAGGTGAGGGAGCCACCCACCCTAGCTGTGGGATGTGACCACTTAGGGGGTCCTGTCAGCCGTCCTAGCTGTGGGGTGTGACCACTTAGGGGGTCCTGTCAGCCGCCCTATTCTTGCTAGGTAAGGAGCGTCAGGCTTTCTCCCTTGATTTGTGGGATTTGACCACTGATGCAACTGTTCCCATACTCTAAGTGGGCAGTTGACAGTGAGCTGGCGAGTCTGCAGCTTGACTTAGGTCTGCAGGCAATCTTGAGACTACAGGCAGATTTGCAAGTGCAGGCGAAGCTGGGGACTGCAGACAGAGCTGGGGACTGCAGCTTGACTTAGGTCTGTAGGCGATCTTGAGACTACAGGCAGATTTGCAGGTGCAGGCGAAGCTGGGGACTGCAGGCAGAGCTGGAGACTGCAGGCAGACTTAGGTCTGCAGGCGATCTGGAGACTGCAGGCAAACTTAGGTCTGTAGGCGGATTTGAGACTGCAGGCAAAGCTGAGGACTGCAGGCAAACTTGGGTCTGCTGGCGGATTTAGGTCTGCAGGCAATCTGGAGACTGCAGGCAAACTTGGGTCTGCAGGCAGATTTGAGACTGCAGGCGAAGCTGAGGACTGCAGGCAGACTTGGGTCTGCAGGTGGATTTTGGACTGCAGGCAGAGCTGGGGACTGTAGGCGAACCTGGGTCTGCAGGCGAGCTTCAAGCCGTTAGTCGAGCTCCAGAGCATGGATCGAAGAATAGGCCGTAACTTTCAAACCGTAAGTCGGAATTGGACGAATTATATATGAAAATCACCTATCTCGACGAGACGGAGCCATCCGAACCGAGCCGAAGGCTTCGGTTCGCTTCATCTGTTTCGCCAAATTCCTTACGGTATGGGAGATTGTATGTTGGAAAAATTGCAATGAAGAGAATAAAAGAAAATTGACTTGTATTTCTTTGATTCCGATTACAACTTGGTTATAAAAGAGAGGAGAACGAATTTGATTCTCCCCTTTGTTTAAGACTGGGTTCTTCAAGGTAGCGATGGAGTGCCTCCTTCGATTGTTTGCGTCGAATTTGCTCTCCGTTGACGATCCGTACGTCTTGATTCACTGGAACGATATCTCCTCCTCACGATTTGACGTTGTGGAGAACTTGCATGGCAAGTTTTAGAACTCTGGACGAGTTGATAACTCTAAACGAGTTTTGAAGAACTCTGTAAAAGAGTTGTTTTGAACCGAAGATCGGTTGTAAGCCAAGGATGAAGAAGCTCCTCGTTGTAGATCTCCCAAGCTCCAGAAATGCTCCAAGGATCCCCCCCTTTGCTGCCAAGTCTTCGTTTCCAACAGCCAGCCAAAAAAGAAGGACCCAAACTCAGTTGAGTTTACCCCTATTTATAGGGAATTAAGGGGTATAACCGCCCCCTTAATTCTCTCCATAATAGGGTTGAGAGGGGTGTAACCGCCCCCTTAATCCGCTCCCAAGTGGGGCGAAAATCCCTCAGATCGTGGAGGGAAAACGGTTCCTGCAACCGTTCAGCTCTTGCTTGAACGAGTCAAACGCCCACGTTGGCGTTCGGGACCCTAAACTCGCGTCTTAGAAATGAGACGCGAGGTTGGGTGTTGGCTGAACATCCAAAACGCGAGGGTCGCTCGCGTTTGCCTTGCTACAGCCTGGAAACGCTGAGGTCGGGTGTTAGTTGAACCTTAAGAACGCGAAGGTCGTTCGCGTTTGTCTTGTCATAGCTTGGAAACGCTGAGGTCGGGTGCACTTCCAGAATTGTAACGCGGGGATGACTTCCGCGTTTTAGAAGAAGTTGGTTGGCTTGTAACCTCTTCTGTAGAGCGTTGTAAAGACCATTGTTGAGTGATCTTCACCTTGGCTGCTCGAAAATATGAGAGTTGTCAGATTGTAACTCCCGATGTTGATTGTGAAGGCTGTTGATTAGAGCTTTCATCAGTTGTCGTGAAGGTCGTCAGATTGTAACCTTCAGCGATCTACGTAAAAGTCTTCAAATTATAGCCTTCTGGAAGTCGTCAGATTGTACTTCCATCATCGGTGTTTGATGGGGGATAAGCTATCTATTGTGATTTTTAGACAGCCTACTGTAGGCTGTCTAAAAATCACAATGGATAGCTGATTAAAACAAGCCCCGATAATAGAAGTCACAATCAAACGACTTCCACGATCACCGCAAACACGACCTCATTTCTGAGATGATTGATCTTGATGGTTGTGACAACAACATGACCAATATTATATTAGCAACTATTAGAGATGCTGATGAGCAGTGGGATGATCTCAGAAATAAAAGGTTGGACTTAGTTGGTAAGTTGCTTGGTAGAGAGCTGTGGGCAAATATTCGTCTAAAAGACACTATGGATGTTGATTCCCGTCTAGCTCTCACAATGAAAGCTACAATCAAATAGCTTTCGGGTCGATAAGCGAAGAAACTGCAAACGGAGGACTTTTCACATAGATCGAGAAGAGTTACAATTCGACGACACTTCCGACAACTGATGGAAACTCTATTCAGCAGTCTTCACAATCTACAGTGAAGGTTACAATTTGACGACTTTCACACTCCACCACAGCTAAAGCGAGGATTACAAAACAACGATCTTTGCAACACCTTACAGAAGAAGTTACAAGTCAACAAACTCCTTCTAAAACGCAGAAGTCATCTCCGCGTCACAAATATGGAAGTGCAGGTGACCCCCGCGTTTCCAAGTCACGACTCAACGTGAGCGACCCTCGCGCTCATAAGGGTTCAACTCACACCGACCCTCGCGTCACCAAGCAGGCAACAAATCAAAACGCGAGCGACCCTCGCGTTCATCAATGTTCAGCTAACACCGACCCTCGCGTCATAATTCTAAGACACGAAGCTGGGTTCTGAACGCCAGAGTGGGCGTTTGACTTGTTCAAACACAAGTCGAACGGTTCCAGAACCATTTATCCCACGTTCTGAGGGATTTTCGCCCACGTAGGAGCGGATATAGGGGTCAGTTACAACCCCTCATCCCCCTATAAAAACTCAACAAACTCGACAGAGTTAAAGGCGGGCTCGCCAAGGGTTGAAGAGTGGAATCAGGAGTTAGCAGCTGAAGGAAATTCTGGAGGATCTCAACCACCCTGGTTCGGTGATTCAGTAACCGCAGCAAAATCCTTAGAGATAGGATTTTCGAATCGATCTCAGAAGATCAAATCTGAGAAGATTCTTCAACAACAGAATACAGCTTGATCATTAACCGAATTTTCGGTTTTAACAACTCTATCTACAGAGTTTTTAACTCGTCCAGAGTTCTAAAACTCATTAAAGAGTTACGTATAAAACTTCCTACAGAAGTTCATCGTTCCCACGAGATAAAAGACGGTCGGATCGTCAACGGAGAGCAAATTCGACGCGAGCAATCGAAGGAGGCACTCCATCGCTACCGAGAAGAACCCAGTTTTAAACAAAGGAGAAAACCAAACTCGTTTTCTTCTCTTTTGTAATCAAGTTGTAACCGAGATTAAAGAATTCAATACAAGTTTATTTTATTCTCTTCTTTACAATTTTCCAACAAACAAAAGATGGCGACTCCGCTGGGGACTAGCTTTTCCGACGAGGAAGTGGTGGCGCAGTCCGACGTCCACCTCATGGGAACTACCGTAGAAACTCTCATCGTGGAGTTTGATCAGGCGAAGTACGAGGAAGCCTTATCCTCTGGATCGCTTAGCCCCAAGGCTAAGCACGATGTACGCAAGACCTCCAAGAAGGTCAATTCTGTTGTCGAAGTGCCGAAGAAAGCCCTCTCCTTCGGCCAGGAACTCAAGTTGGCTCTGCAGGCGGAAGATCCCACCTCCGCGTCAGCCCAACGTGCTTCGGGCCACAAACGGCCTCTGGAAGAGACGAGTTCCATAAGTGTCAACGACGCTGCTGCTAAGGCTTTGAAACAAGCCAAGAAGAACGCCGCTCGCCGACGGAGAAGATCCATACGACGAGCACACTTACGTGAGAGCCGAATGTTGGCTCAACGCGAAGATCGCGTTCCTGAAACTTCAGCCGAACTTAGCGTTCCCAAAATAGAACGCTCGCTTCGTGGCAATGAGCCCAACTATGAGCCTCGGCTAATTCAGCTGAAACGCGACCCCGAGTGGCGCGTTGTCTCCTCAAAACGCAGCCCTCAGAAAGAATCTGTCAAACACGACCCTCAGGGAAGCGTTCAATCAAAACACGACCCTCGCGGGTCTGTTTCACCAGTTAAACGCGACCCCCAGGGAAGCGTTCAATCAAAACACGACCCTCGCGGGTCTGTTTCACCAATTAAACACGACCCCCAGGGGCGCGTTCAAACAAAACAGGACCCTCGCGGGTCTGTTTCATCATTTAAACGTAGGCCTCGGCCTAACGTTTACAAATCCCAACGCGACCCTCACGTTAATCTTCAAGAACGCCACTCTGGTGCTGTTCTTCGAGAACGCGATCTTCAAGAGGTCCGCCAGGTTCAGAAAGATCAGCGTGGCTTCAGAATCCACGTTCGACAAGAACCAGTCTCACCTACCCAAGGGCAGGGGGTTCCATCTCCACTTCCAAGCCCGGGGAAAAGCTCCTCCTAAGTTCCTGATCTGCGGGAATTATTATCAAGAGGAAAACCAACCGCACAAGCAGCTCACTCATGCCAATGTGAGAGGCTTATTTCGGCGGTTCTTTCGGAGTGCCATTGCTGCACATCCACGCCTCGGCAATCTGTGTTCGACAGGTTAACAAATGTCGTTAGGCCTGCCAAACGACAACGCCAACACAGAAAGAAATCTGAGTACCCTCAGGTCACTATCAACATGATCGGCCGAGGGAAAGCTTCACATTCCGATTCCGACGAGTCGCAAAGAAGTCACTCCCCAACTGTTAGGGAAATTTGTGACCAACTCGAAGGAGTATATCGGAATACTCGGACTCGGACAGGAGCTATTCGCCCGGTTAACTATCAAAAGTTAGCCAAAGGCATTACAATAAGTAATGAACATTCGGCAATAGCCGAGTCTCAATCTTCAAGCTCTGTCGGAACACAAGGAGTTTCTGCCTACATGACAGAAAGCCCCGAGGACATAGCCAAAAAAGTGAACGAGCATCATGTCATGCTTCATGCGCAACAGGAGACACTTCTCTAATTAAAGGATATGTTGGCCCAGCTCCTCGCCGAAAAAGGCCACAAACCTGAGTCTTCCCGGAAGACAACTTCAAAGGGAAAGCAGAAAGCGCACGAACATTCAGATCGTGAGACTCACAATCTTGAATCCTCTTCCGAAGGTGACAAAGAGATGGAAAAAGAACTGCACCCTCAGTCCACCAAAGTGGATGAGTTAGAAACTCGTCTTAATGCAATTGCTAACAGGAGCGAGCTCCGCGAAGAAGGAGTGGTTCGGCCTTATCCTGCGGAATGGGATACAGCTCCCTACCCGCCAAAATTTAAGGCTCCAACCTTACAACCGTTCGACGGCACGGAATCGCCGAATCAGCACATTTACTACTTCAAATCCCAGACAGGGGATGTAGTAGCAAATGACGCTATCTTGACCCGCTTATTCATTGGCACGCTTAAAGGAGTTGCCTTGGAATGGTTCATGAAACTGCCTGCCGGATCTATCCAAAAGTGGGTAGACCTGGAAAGGCTATTCCTGGCCAGGTTCTTTGAGGACGACACAGAGGTTTCGGTCCCAACTCTTCTCGCCACCAAGCAAAGGAAGGGAGAGTCCATCAAAGCCTACGTGGAAAGATTCCGCAGCATGGCATTGCGATGCCCCTCAGGTATGACTCAATCAACTCTGGTTAAAACTTGCAGGCACAACTTGCAAACCCAACTCCTCGCTCAGATGGGAGTAGCAGAGTGTCGCTCCTAGAGACAATTAGTTTCGCAAGGAGAACAAGCAGAGGAGATAGTGGCGCGTGTCAAAGCTGAAGAAGTGCCACAACCCAAGCCGCAACAGCAACGCAATCAGCAAAATGCCCAGCGGTCTAAGGGAAAGGAGACTTTGGCAGCCGACTACACGCGAGTTCCACCGCCGAACAAGCAAGGCAAAGCGCCAAATCAGCAAAGAGCGCCCAAACAATATTCGTTCAAAGAGGAGCATGTGGATACCTTATTCCAATTGCTTCGAAAAAACAACAAGCTCCAGTTGCCTGAAATCAGGAAGCCAGACGAAGCAGGGAAAGTAGATGACCCCAACTATTGTCGTTATCACAGATTTCTGGGGCATCCTACCAAAAAGTGCTATGTCTTCAAAGACATCTTGCAGAATTTGGTAAACGCTAATGTGCTCACCTTGAAGCCAGAGCAGAAGACCGTATCCACTAATATGATAGCGGTCCAATTTGGTGACTTTCCCCCGGTGGTAACCGCGAACGGTGTTGTACCCATCCGCAAGGGAGAAATGCACCTAAAGAATGCTGACTTGCATAGTCAGAAGGACAGGGGGTTGGTACCCCTCACCACCCCAAAAGGGGAAATCATGTGGGTCCACCCTGATTTGCTTGAAGATCAACAGTGGGCGAGCATCTCGTCCAGAAAGAAGGGAGGCAAGGCTAAATCTTCCAACATGATTAGCCCCTTCGTTACCGAAAATGATGACCACCTCAAACCTCTTACCGATTCAGAAGAAGAGAGGATCGTCCTAGAAGCATATCCAGGAGACAACCCTGGCACTCGGTCAGGAAAAGCCTACTTGAGGGATTACGGCCAGAATGCTCAAGAGGTGGAAGAACAACCCCAAGACGCTGGGGGTTCTGTGCCGAAGAAGCCGGTCGACAAAGGTAAACAGAAAGAGCTCCGGTTCAATAAAAATCTTCACCAGGAACTCGGGGAGTCAAGTGCTCCCTTTTAATTCAACGTCATGGCACAATTGGCTAACATACCGGTCAGGATTACCTTATATGAGCTCTTGAAGTTATCTAAAACTACCAAGGAAGCTCTGATCGAAGCTTTAAAGAATACGGAGAGCTTTATTACACAAGTCACTCCGATTCCCGAGGCTTCTGATGATCAAACTTGTCTACAATGCCTGCAAGCGGCGAGAAGTCTACCATGCATATCGTTCACACAAGAAGACATGCAGGTCAAACACGAACATGACCGACCACTGTACTACACAGGGTATATTGGATCTTCGGAAATCAGTCGTGTTCAAGTTGACCCGGGCTCAGCGCTCAGCATCATGCCCTACAGGGTCATGCAGGTATTAGGGATTCCTATGCACCGACTGCACACTACCCAGACTACTATCTTCGAGTTCAATGCAAACAGTACCCGACCCCTGGGAAAGATCAAGCTCAGGTGCCAGATCGGAGATCTCAAGTCTGAGGTAGCATGCTACATCATAGATGCGGACACGTCTTACAATCTTTTGCTAGGACGACCATGGATACATGCAAACCGCATTGTCCCATCCACCCTGCACCAGGTTATGAAGTACGCCAATGATGAGGGCGAAGTTCGAACCCTAATCGCAGAAAAATACCCCTTCCGAGGAGTAGAAAACTTCCACACCGACTCCGTCTTCTATTTGGAATCCCAAGAGAAAGAAGATGTAGATAGCGGTAATGAAGCTGACATCGAGCCAGATCCTGAGGAAGATTGTCCTTGGGAATTAAACTTTGATGTAATGGGTCAGGGTGAGAGTAATAATGATGTACCGAGTGGGGGTGAGTGGTGCATTAATGAAGATTTCATTTTAGCGTACTTGTCTGATGTCTCTCTTAACAATAAACAAATAGAGAATAATTCTAGTGCAGGTACCAACCCATGGCACGTACTGTGCACAGAGGCATCACTCACATTGCCGATCGAGTCGTCTTTTGTTTCAGACGAAGAAATAGAAGACGCACAGAAGGCTTTCTTTAAAGTCCCATCCAAAAGGAAAGGGCGGAAGCTGATCTGTTTCGGAAAAGTCAAACCGATACAACTCAAACGAGGAAGTTCGGAGGAAGATGATGGAGTTCCTCAATTCCATTATCACGAACCTAACTCCCTTCGACTAATGAAACAAATGGGGTATGACTTTAACGAAAAGCAGGGTCTAAACTTCGGGAAGGGAAGGCGAACACCAATCCGAATGTCCCTAACCCCCGAAGGGAAACCCCCAGATTACTATCAAAAGACTAGAAGGGGTTTAGGATTTGTCACACCTCCCGCTATCTCAGAAAATGAAATAAGTAATTATCTGCGTCAGGACCGCTCATCCGGAACATCTGCATATGAGTCCGATGTCAGTGTCGGACCTCTCTTTAGAAATCTGACCGTGAATATGGTTTTAATCGATCACCCGGATGAAGATGCAGGGAATGATGAAGGGTTAATGGAATCGACCAATGATCCCTGGATCAAACGTCTTAACATTTTGTGGGATATGCGATTCGAACAACGTGAACCACCCACTGAAGATAAAGTGGTCCAGGTTAACATGGGAGACGAACATGACCCTAAGCCCATTTTCATAGCTGAAGATTTATCATCATCCGAGAAAGAAGACCTTATATCTCTCATCCGAGAATATATAGATGTCTTCGCTTGGAATTATGAAGACATGCCTGGTCTTGACCCAAAAGTGGCCACGCATCGTCTCAACATTGATCCGGATGCCAAACCCGTTAAACAACAACAACGCCGGTTTCATCCCGAGATCATGGAAGCAATTGAGTCCGAAGTGAAGAAGCTCATTGACTCAGGCTTTGTCAGGGAAGAACAACACCCAGACTGGGTAGCTAACATTGTTCCAGTTCCTAAGAAAAACGGTAAGGTCCGTATATGCATTGATTTCCGTGACCTTAACGCAGCTTGTCCAAAAGACGAATTTCCGCTTCCTATTACGGATGTTATGATCGACAACACCTGCGGATACGAAAGAATGTCTTTCATGGACGGATTCTCCGGGTACAATCAAATCAAGATGCACCCGGACGACGAGAATCATACTGCATTCAGAACACCGCTGGGGGTGTATTGCTACACAGTGATGCCCTTCGGCCTGAAAAATGCAGGCGCAACCTATCAACGTGCAATGAACACTATCTTCCACGAACATCTGCGTAAAAAGATAGAATGCTACGTTGACGACATAGCGGTGAAAAGCCAATGTAAGGGTGATCATCTTGCAGATCTGAAGACAATGTTCGATATCATGCGGACACATCAGCTGAAGATGAACCCAACAAAATCATTTCTCGGAGTATCAAGTGGAAAATTCCTGGGATTTATTGTCACATCCAAGGGGATTTCTCTGGATCCAGAGAAGGTGCGCGCCATCCAAGACATGCCACCGCCGAAGAACCTCAAAGAACTTCGAGGTTTGCAAGGTAGACTAGCCTACATCCGGAGGTTCATATCTAACCTTTCGGGGCGCTGCCAACCTTTCTCGAAGCTCATGAAGAAAGGAGTATCCTTTGTGTGGGATGGGGAATGTCAAAAAGCATTTGAAGAGATCAAGAGGTATCTCACCCAGCCACCGGTTCTCGTGGCCCCTATATCAGGAAAACCATTCCTATTATATGTGAGGGCTATGGATCATTCGCTGGGAGCGCTGCTGGCCCAGAACGACGACCAAGGCCAAGAGCAAGCCATCTACTATTTAAGTAGGATCATGATGGGAGCCGAACATCAGTACAACACGGTCGAGAAAGAATGTCTCGCTTTGGTATTCGCGGTTCAAAAGATGCGACATTACCTAGTTGGACAGACAATTCATGTCATCTCTAAGGTGAATCCTTTGAGAGTCCTGATGACGAAATCATCGTCTCTGAATTGCCGGCTTGCAAAATAGGCCATCCTTTTGTCACAATATGACATGTAATTTATGCCCCAAAAGGCAGTCAAGGGTCAAGCATTGGCAGATTTCTTGGCCGATCACCCGGTGCCAGGGACATCTAAGTTGTATGAAGAATTGCCCGACGAAGTCGCCGAAGCTTGTGTTGCTCAAGATCTACACAAGTGTGGAAACTATTCTTCGATGGCGCGTCTAGAGCAAACCCTCACGGAGCGATTACTGCGGGAGTAGGAGTGGTGCTCGTATCGCCTAACGGTCACGTAATCCCAAGAGGATTTTCCTTAATCGAACCATGTACCAACAATGTAGCTGAGTATAACGCGTTGCTACTAGGGATGCGACTTGCCGAAGAACTCAATATTCGACACCTTGAGGCCTATGGCGATTCTCAACTCATTGTAAATCAAGTCCGAGGGGAATACGAAGTACGTCATGAGGACTTAATCCCATACTACTTCGCAGTGCTGAAGCAAGCTAAGCAGTTCGAGGGATTCTTTATCGAATACATTCCACGAGCCCAGAACGCTTACGCAGATGCTTTGGCTTCATTGGCAACTTCGCTGGCATTACCACCAGGAACCGAAACGACAATCCCAGTCTCAGGACGTGAAATATACTCCTCCAAGATTCCTAAGGAGGAAAGCTCAGACAAGACAATGATGGAGGAAGTCTGTACGACCTCCATAGAATTCGAGTCTAGAGATTGGCGATTTCCATATATTGACTATGTCCTATACGGAATCTTGCCTGACGATCCTAAGGAAGCGGCCAGCATCAAACGAAAGGCCCTCCGATTCTATTACGATGCAGTCACTCAGACTCTGTATCGTAAATCCCATGACGGCATTGTAGGCGTATAAAATTGCCTATAGGTCCCACAATACAGTTCGACGATGTTAATTCGACAAACGGACCATCGAGCGACGTATCCAAGCACGACCGTTATCCCGCTAACGCTGAAGCCAAGCCATACGCAACGGAGCAGGTTAACGAGGCGACGAAGCCAACAAATCGCACCCAAGCATTGGAAACGCATCCACTCGCACGCGGAATCAAACCAACGTTTCGGGGAATCACCGAGTCATCTAAACAAGAGCGAACTCGGTGATGTAACGATCGAATCAAGATCAATTCCGGACTCGAACTCAGAAGCGGATTAACTGCCATATTTGGAATCAAGTCAACAAATCGATTCCAGATCAAGTCAACCACAAACCGAATCAAATCCGAACAACGGAGAACCGAAAACACCAGAAAACCCGAACGACGAAGCGATGGAAACCCACCTAAGGGGGCTCGGCCAAAGCCGAGCCACCCATGGGTGGCTAGGCACTGTTCTGTGCACGGGGCACAGTTTTGAGCGCCTATAAATAGGCCTTGTGCTCATTTGTTTCGGGGGTTGGAAATTTTGGAGAGAGGCGAAGCCCTGCTGGATTGAAGACTCAGATCTAAACAAGATTCAAACTTGAAGGCTTTGGAGACTTGGACTTCCAGATCCGGTGCTTAGCGATCGTCAACGCCAAATAAGGCAGGAGTTCGAGAGGATCGGATCTTCAGATCTATACGATCACACTCCGGATCTAAGCTTGGTTCTTAGATCCCGAGATTCGAGCGGTTGTTTCCTTGGTGAAACAATCCCTCCCGGCTATTATTCCCTTGGT
>BQKN01052372.1:0-10279 GCA_022839385.1 Asparagus kiusianus | reverse complement strand
CGGCCTGCGGTGGTGAACCCACAGACCCCGCCAGCCGGTGTATATCCTCGTGAGAAACAACTCACTCTTTCATGCTTTTGCACAATCTACAATAAAACAATTGTAGATATTTGTAGTAAAAAACTACTACAGATATTGTATGCTTGATTGCTTTTGTTTCTTAGCCTTAATTTTAAGCATTTTATTATTCAGTCTTATTATAGCTTTAATCATAAGCACTACTCTGGCTTTACTGCTTTCTTTGAATTGAATTTTAATTCTCTATGTTTTCTAGTATGATCTAGAATCTCTAGCATTTTTAGATCTCTTTCATTGTTCTCTTTTTTCTTGCCTTCGTCGCAACTTACACAGCTTTGTTCTGTGTTCATCCGGTGTTGTTGACTGGTGGGGACACTGCGAACTTTTTAGAGTTCTTCTTATGCTTAATTTTTAGCCTGATCTTTTGCTATCTTCTTTAAAGTCTTTTCTTCCTTAACTAGTTGTCGCAGTTCACACGGTTTTTGCCCGTTAAGCTTTGTTTGCGTCTAGGGCCTTTCTGTCCGTGTTCATCCCTTGCTGTTGATAGGTTGGGTTTTAAAGTCTTTCTTAAGATGCCTAAGTTTCTAAGCTATCCTTATGTCAAAACCAAGACGGTTAAAAATTCTTATCTCAAATTTAAAAATATAAATGTTATTGAAGATTTCAATAGTAAATCATCCTTTGAAATTGATAAAGATTTCCTAAGGAAAGATTTTAATTCTGTAAAAAACAAAGAGAAAAAGGAAGGGTTTTTTCAAACATATGATAAAGACTTCAGATCATCCATTAGAACCTTATATTATGACTTCATGCGAACCAACAAGCAAAATATACCTTTTTTCTTATGGTTTGAAGCCATATATTTAGAGGATCTAAAAAACTCTCTTAAACATCTTCCTATTGAAAATAACGCGTTTGTTTTAAAAACTATATCCAATACATGGAAAATAGATAAGAATAAAGAAATAGAATCTTTACATCCACCTTTTGAACCAATAAAGGTAGGAAATGAAGATGTTAAAGCTGTCCCTATTACATCTTTAGAACCTTCTCATTGGGTACCCTTGCAAAGAGATATTACCCTTGTTTCCGAACAAAATAATTTTGCCAATATTCACCTTCAGACGATAGGTAAACAAACGGATAGAATTAAAAATATGATTCTTGACATAAAAAGGCCTCCCACTCGTTCAATGGTTACGCCAACCTTTCCACCTTAGATTTTTACCAATACCAAACCTTCTGATGAACAAATAAAGGATTTTAATGAAGAGTCAACCAATAGATTAAAAGCTATAGAAAAAGGAAAATCTCTTGCAATCAATGTCCTATCTGATCTTGAATCACAATTTGATGATATGACCTACTCTGATCATGATTTTGACAAACCCCTAACAATTCAGAGTATTACAAAACATCCTTATTCTTTCAATAATACTAAGAATTACTATAGGAGACACACTCCTGCTGATATGCAATTTGAAGAATTTAATAGCCAAAAAATTAGTTTCGACGGTAACTCCCTAGTTGAATGGAACCTTGATGGCTATACTGAGTATCAAATAATACATCTGCTACAAGAAATGCTTATATATGCCAATGCTTGTAGACAACAAGGTAATCCTGAAAAGGACATTGCTAGTGGTCTATGTTCATCTTTTTCTGGTCAATTACAGGGATGGTGGGACCGGTATCTTACTGATTCACAAAAACATAATATTTTAAATAGTTACAAAAAAACCCAATATGGAGAACCTATCCTTGATAAGACAGGACAAGTGATTAATGATGTTGTCTATACCCTGCTTCTTGCTATATATCATCACTTTATAGGTCTTGTCGATAGCCTTCAAGACAAAGTCAGGGAACAACTCATAAATTTTAAGTGTAAAACCCTTACTGACTTTAAATGGTACAAAGATGTGTTTCTATCAAAAATTTACCAACTACATGACTGTAATAATCCCATTTGGAAAGAAAAGTTTATTTCTGGCCTTCCGCCTTTATTCGCCGAAAAGGTTAGAACATCTCTTAAAGAGCAGTGTAATGGTATCATTCTCTATGATCAAATTCCCTTCGGAGAATTAATCCAAAAGGTCAACACTATTGGTTTAAAACTTTGCAACGATATTAAAATTAAGAATCAATTAAAAAATCAAAACCTTTTAGGTAAAAGAGAATTGGGAGATTTTTGTTACCAATTTGGCTTTCAAATGGATAATCCTAGGATTAAAAATAGTCCTAAGAATTATCGTAAAACAAAAACTAATTATCAAAAAACACAGAATTCTAATAAAACTGAAAGAATACCAAGAAAACCTCCTAAAAGAAATTTTAGGGAAAAGAGAAATAATACTACAAAGACACCTACATGTTATAAATGTAAACAAAAAGGACATTATGCTAATAAATGTTTTCAAAAGGAAACAAAAAAGAAGATTAACGAGTTAATATTAAACTCCAATGCCTTTACTGAAGATGAAATCGAAAAACTTATTAATACTTTAAATCTTATTGATGATGATTCTTCCTCTAACGATGAGTGCAATAATCTTTGCACTTCTAAAAAGGAAAATGGTTCCGATGATTCATCCATAACATCTTATAATAGTTCTTCTGAATTAAATACACTAGATGAACATGAACATTTTATTCTTGAGACTATTAATGCCATTACTAATCCTCAAGAAAAAGGGATACGATTAAAGAAATATCTCGAGACAATAAAAAAGAAAAAGAGTGTCTCTTCTTCTCTAACCTTTCCAAGTAAAAAGGCATCCCTTGAAGATCTCAAAAAAGAACAAAAGGAAGTTAAAATTCAGCTTAAAAATCTTAAACAAGAAATTTTTACCTTAAAATCTCAACCAAATAATGCAAAATGCTCTAATAGTATTGACACTATAGAGAAGTTTATAAATCAAAAATGGAAATGCGACATTATCCTCAAAATTCAGTCCAGCTTCACTGTCAAAGATACTGCTTTAATTGACACCGGAGCAGACCTAAATTGTATTAGAGAAGGCATTGTTCCCTCTCAATACTTTGAAAAAACGACCCATAGTCTTTCCTCTGCAGGCGGACATAGTCTTAGTATTGAATATAAACTTTCTGATGTTCATGTTTGCAATCAAGGTCTATGTTTAAAAACATCCTTTATCTTGGTCAAAGACTTACAACAAACCATTATCCTTGGCACTCCTTTTATTAATCTTCTCAAACCCTTTTCTGTTGATGATAATGGTCTCCATTTTCATACTAACGGGTTTAAATATACTATCAAGTTTAACAATGCCCCTGAAGAAGCTTATCTTAATCATTTAGTCTCATCTCTATCTCATAAAGAAAAATTCCTTCAAGACATTTCTGATGAGATTAAATTAGAAAAAATAGAAAAACAAATTAATGAAGAAAAATTTGCTGAAAAGATAAAACTTTTCCATGAAAAGCTTGAAAAAGAAGTTTGTTCAGAGATTCCTCATGCCTTTTGGTTTAGAAAAAAACATGTTGTAAACCTCCCATATGAAAAGGATTTTTCTGAAAACAAAATCCCTACTAAAGCTCGCCCAATACAAATGAGCCAGAGACTTTTAGAAATATGTAAACAAGAGATTTCGGATCTACAAAAGAAAAACCTGATCAGACCCAGCTCTTCGCCTTGGAGTTGCGCAGCTTTTTATGTTGAAAATGCTGCAGAACTTGAAAGAGGAGTTCCTAGATTGGTTATCAATTACAAACCTCTTAACAAAGTTCTACAATGGATTCGATATCCTATACCAAATAAACAAGATCTAATGAAGAGATTACAAGGAACAAGATTATTTTCAAATTTTGATATGAAATCAGGATTTTGGCAAGTCCAAATTGCCGAAGAGGATCGCTATAAAACAGCTTTTACTGTCCCCTTCGGTCATTATGAGTGGAATGTTATGCCTTTTGGTTTAAAAAATGCTCCTTCTGAATTCCAGAAAATAATGAATGAAATATTTAATCCTTACACTTCTTTCACCATTGTTTACATTGATGATGTTCTTGTTTTTTCTAAAGATATCGACCAACATTGGAAACATCTACATATCTTCTTTAAAATCATTAAAGATAATGGTTTAGTTGTCTCCGCTAGAAAAATAAAACTCTTCCAAACTAAAATACAATTTTTAGGATACTCTATTAACAAAGGTACTATTTCTCCTATCCATAGAGTCATTGCCTTTGCTGATAAATTTCCTGATGAGATAAAAGACACTAAGCAGTTACAAAGATTTCTAGGATGTCTTAATTATGTCTCTGATTTCTATAAGGATCTTGCCTATGATAGAAAAATCCTTAGCGATCGCTTAAAAAAGGATTGCCCCGAATGGACAGAAAGACATTCTGAAGCAGTCAAAAGGATAAAAACAAAAGTTAAAACTTTGCCTTGTTTATCTCTTCCAGATCCTACAGCTTTTAAAATAGTTGAAACAGATGCATCTGATTTTGGCTACGGGGGGATCCTTAAGCAAAGAGTTAACAATAAAGAAGTTCTAGTAACTTTTACTTCTGGTGCTTGAAATGACACTCGAAAAAATTATTCAACAATTAAAAAGGAAATGCTTGCTATTGTTCTTTCTATCAATAAATTTCAAAGCGATTTATTAAACCAAAAATTCTTACTTAGAATCGACTGTATGTCTGCCAAATACGTTATCAATAAAGATGTTCAAAACTTAGCGTATAAACAGATCTTTGCTAGGTGGCAAGCTATCCTTACTGTGTTTGATTTTGATATAGAATTTATTAAGGGTGATAATAATAATTTACCTGATTTTCTCTCCAGGGAATTTCTACAAGGATATGGCCCTGTCAAAATATCATTACCAAAAGACTCTCTCACATGAAAAAGAGAGATCTTCTTATATTCCCTTAACACAAGACAATAAGGGAACTTATTCTCATTTTTATCAGAAAACATTGGATAAACTTGTCATCCTTGAAACGTCTGATCAGACTCTTTTGCCGGTTGGTATGGCAGCAAAGTTTCTTCCCAAAGAATATTACTATGTTCCGACAATGTTTGGTAAAACTACCCTTTATTATGAGAAAATTCTCAAAGAAACAGAAAGTGCATTTGCTCATCATAGATACCGAGGTAAAGAATACAGTTACTCTCGGCTAAGAATATATCATATTATTCCATTAAATGAATGGAACTCATATGGAAATCCCAATGTTCCGCGAAAGTTTAAAGAAAAAACTCAAATTGGTCCCCAACAATATAATTATTGGGACTATCAAGCTGCTTGGGAACATGTTCTGTACATTCAAAATCATCTGGGAAAGCATTCATGGTGGATACGTTTTATGAATCAAATGTGTCTACCAAATTGGTTTATTGAAACCTTTTGGGCTAAATTTGGAGCCGTCAAAGAAATTATGCCAAAAGAGGTCCTTAAAAGACAAGAAAAAGATGTATCTCCACTAGATATGCTTCAAATATCTATGGAATTTGGTCTCCCTTGGATTATGCAATGGGATTGGGATTGTGTTAAGGGTACACCATCTTATTTCGCAAGAAGTATTTCTGTAAAATGGTATGATCGATGGAACATTACAAACTATCTTAATGGAAGAAAAAGCTCTCTGCTCCCGGACTATAGTCCAGAATATGGTTTTAAATCAAATCCTAGAAGATCTGATATGAAGGCTATACAAGAAAGTCTTTATGACAAATTTGCGCTACAATATCCAAATGCGAGTGAAGAAAAACTAAAGTCATTAACTTATGATGAAATGCTAATGATACTAGCACCAATGGATACTACGTCCTCTACTTCAGAACCTGCTGAGACATCAGAACCTGTTAAAATAAAAGATGAACCCGTGCTTGAAGATACTCCCATGGATAGTGAAGATGGCTTTGATAACAATGGCGACGATTGTTACGAAATTGATCTATGACATACCATTTATGGTAAAATTCACCATTAACATATGGTAAAAATTCATATACCATTAACTTATGGTAACTACTGATTAACATCAACGACTTAAATCCTAAGTCGATCACACATTATCTTTACAAAAATTTAAAATTACTAACCTTTTATACATATTTTATTCACAGCTAAATAAAGCAGTCTGCAGCTAAAATAACTGCCTACATGTCTACGCACAGTTTGCAGCTTTGGATTCTCCTTTGGATGCTTAAAAGAAGCAATTTTGGTCAAAAAGGCTAAGTTACTAGGTTCTGACAAAATTGAAGGCGGTGGGACACCCAAGCCCTGTTAAAGTCAAGAAAAGAATCTCTGCACAGAAAAGTGAAAGCCTTGTCAAGGAAGCCTTGCATAGTAAAAGTCAAAAAAAGGAATCTCTGCATAGTTTTAGAAGGGGTCTATAAAAGGAGAAGGAGTGCAAGTGTTAAAGGGGCGGGTTTTTTGAGAGTTGAAGTCCTATCCTCTCTAGAGAGAAATCCCTCCAAGTTTCCCTTATCTTTTAAGTTTTAGTTTGAATTTGAGTGAGGTTTGCTTTTAATCTTTCTTTTGAGTGTTTGTAAGATAAGTGTGCTCTACTACTACTACTACTAGCTCCAGCAGGATCTCCTAGCTTTCGGTTTGTATCCTCTCCTCCGTCTACACAGTATTCCCCACGAGCTAGCTCTATCGTATCAAGGCTAAACAAGTCCTGGTCACGGTTGGTATCAGAGCCAAGTTAGCCGGTGGAGGAGTCGGCCTGCGGTGGTGAACCCACAGACCCCGCCAGCCGGTGTATATCCTCGTGAGAAACAACTCACTCTTTCATGCTTTTGCACAATCTACAATAAAACAATTGTAGATATTGTATGCTTGACTGCTTTTCTTTCTTAGCTTTAATTCTAAGCATTTTATTATTCAGCATTTTATTATTCAGCCTTATCATAGCTTTAATCATAAGCACTACTCTGGCTTTACTGCTTTCTTAGAATTGAATTTTAATTCCCTATGTTTTCTAGTATGATCTAGAATCCCTAGCATTTTTTAGATCTCTTTCTTTGTTCTCTTTTTACTTGCCTTCGTCGCAACTTACACAGCTTTGTTCTGTGTTCATCCGGTGTTGTTGACTGGTGGGGACACTGCGAACTTTTTAGAGTTCTTCTTATGCTTAATTTTTAGCTTGATCTTTTGTTATCTTCTTTAAAGTCTTTTCTTCCTTAACTAGTTGTCGCAGTTCACACGGTTTTGCCCGTTAAGCTTTGTTTGCGTCCAGGGCCTTTCTGTCCGTGTTCATCCCTTGCTGTTGACAGGTTGGGTTTTAAAGTCTTTCTTAAGATACCTAAGCTCCTAAGCTATCTCTCTCCTGACAAAAAGAATATATTTGTTAGAACTATGTCAGTTAAAAACTCAGAATCCTTAGACTATGAGAATATTGACCAAACTATTCAAAATTGGAAAATGCCTAAAGTAAGTACTAATGATATTTATTGCAAGGAAGGTTTTAAACTAAAAACATCATATCATGTTAAAACCATTGAAAAAACAAAAACGGTAACCTCTCACACAGAGAAATTATAATTACTTTGTGATAACGGCATTCGAAGAATCACTGAAGATCCCACTCTTAAATTCCTTCATCTTGACCTTGTTCAAGTGTCTATTAGACCCCTTACCAGAAATGGCATCAACACCTCTGTCCTTGTTTGCCTACGAGACGGAAGGTTCTCTGTTTTTACAGACTCTTTAATAGGTCTAATTGAATCGAGTTTGAGCAATGGTCCTATATTCTTTAATGCCTTTCCAAACTTTTCAGTCTCTTTGTCAGACCCTGGTATCCTCAAAGTGTTAACTTTAAATCTTCAAACCTCTGGATTTAATATGGATATTAATTCCGAGAACATAGCTTTAACCTATAGGATCTGCTATAAAGCTATGAATACTCTCACACCTTTAGCTAAGGTTAATCCTGAAAAAGGAGCAACTACTTTATTTCTTACCCATGCCAAAAATAATCTAGTTGTACCACGGACTTTAAAATGGAATGAAATCCAACTCCCTTCAGTTTGGAAATTAAATCAAGTCATGGAGCCCTTACCCCCTGAAAATTCTAATCTTCAAAAAATTGTTGAACATCCTAATGGTGATGTCGAGGTTAACTTTTCTTCATTCAGAAAAATTACTCTTGAAGCTAATGAAGAAAAACGTGCCTCAGTTTCCTCTGGTCCGACCCATGGAAAAGATTTCCTTAAAAACAAAAAACCAATAGGAATTAAATATAATATGGAACCAACTGCCGTCTATGATGATTCAGATTCATCAAGATTAAGCATTAATGTTATTGAAAACCTTGATAATACACCTTCTTTTGAGATTGATAAAGAATACCTAAGAACCGAATTCAATTCTCCAAAAAACCAAGACAAAAGGGAATGGTTTTTTAAAACTTATGAAAAGGACTTTAGATCATCTATTCGAGCCCTGTATTATGATTGTATGCGAACCAATAAGAAAAATATACCTTTTTTCCTATGGTATGAGTTTGTTTATATTAAAGAGCAAAAGAATTCTCTTAAACATTTGCCTGCTGAAAATCAGGTCTACATGCTAAAAAAGATCTCAAACACATGGAAGACAGAAAAGGATAAAGAAATCGAATCCTTACATCCTCCTCTTGAACCAATAAAATTCAGTAAGGGAAAAGAAGAAGTCAAAGCTACTCCTATAAAAACTCTTGAGCCAAATTCTAACACAGCTAGACAAGAACATATCTCTCTAGTTATTGAACAAAATAATTTTACTAATATTAATCTTCAAACAATAGGTAAACAAACTGATAGGATTGAAAACATGCTCCTTGACATGAAAAAGCCTATCATCAACTAGATATCCATGCCACCTTTTGCCCCTCAGACTTTCACTGAAAATATCAAACTAGGAAATAATAAACCTTTTAAACTAAGTGAGAAAATGAGCAATCTTACTGAAGAATTAACTAAGAGATTAAAAGACCTGTCTTTAAATAAATCTCCTGCTATCAATGTCTTGTCTGAATATGAATTCGCCTAGATAATGTTATTGATTATCCGACTGAAACTATCCAAACCATTAGAAAACAACCTTCTAGCTCAAAAAATTACTATAGAAGACCTACTCCTGCTGATATGCAATTTGAAGAAATAACTAATGATCATAAAGCAAATTTTGATGGGAATTCTCTTGTTGAGTGGAATCTTGATGGATTCACTGAATATCAAATCATACATCTCTTACAAGAAATGCTTATTTATGCTAATGCTTGTAGACAGCATGGTAACTCTGAGAAAGACATTGCAAGTGGAATATGTTCTTCCTTTTCTGCTCAATTGCAAGGTTGGTGGGATCACTATCTTACCCCAACAGATAAAAATAACATCCTAAATAATTATAAACAAAATCACTTAGGCGAACCAATTCGTGATGCTAATGGACATTTTATTAGTGATGCTGTTTACACCTTACTCCTTTCCATTTACCATCACTTCATTGGCTTAGCTAATAGCCTTTAAGATAAAGTTAGAGAACAACTCATGAACTTTAGGTGCAAGACTCTTACAGACTTTAGATGATACAAAGATGTCTTCCTTTCCAAGGTCTACCAATTACATGATTGTAATAACCCCATTTGGAAAGAAAAATTTATTTCAGGTCTTCCTCCCTTATTTGCTGAAAGAATAAGAGAATCCATTAAAGAGCAAAGCAATGGAATTATACCTTATAATCAAATTCCTTTTGGAGAATTAATTCAAAGGGTTAATACCATTGGCCTAAAACTTTGTAATGATGTCAAGATTAACAATCAATTAAGAAATCAAAACCTATTAGGAAAAAGGGAATTAGGAGACTTTTGTTATCAATTTGGGTTTCAAATGGAAAATCCAAGAATAAGGAATTATAAAAAACGACAGAAACCAAGAAATAATTGGAAAGAAGAAAAAACACTTCCTAAAAGAAAAACTAGAACAAATAATACTAAAAACCCCACTTGTTATAAATGCAAAAAGAAAGGGCATTATGCCAATAAATGTCCACAAAAAGATCTAAAAACTAAGGTCAATGAACTTTTAATAGACTCCAAAGAATTTTCTACGGAAGAAATTGATCAGTTTATCAATAACTTAAGGATTAGTGATGAAGATTCCTCTGAACATGAAGATTTATGCAACAATCTTTGCACTTGTTTCTGCTCCTCTGAAAGCTCTTCAGAAACTTCTCAGTTAAACACTTTAACCGAACACGAACAATTTATTCTTGATACTATAGATGCTATTACTGATCCA
>BQKN01052371.1:0-21497 GCA_022839385.1 Asparagus kiusianus | reverse complement strand
GGGCTTACATGCGGATTGTCTAAATCCGTTCCGCATGTGACGTTGTGCTAAAGGAATAAACTCCTTTAGACTTTGTGCTATGATGTCGAATACATAGACTTCGCCATTGTTATGGGAATAGGCTACCCAGCGACGCGTGTTAGGCGTTGACTTTAGGGTTTTTGGCTAACCCCCAGCCTTAAACGGATTTGATTAGCCTTTACCGACTACCGTTTGAGTCGGGCTAGCATGCGGATTGTTTAAATCCGTTCGCATGTAACGTTGTGCTCAGAGATTGAATTCTCTGAGACTTTGTGCTATGATGTCGAATACATAGACTTCGCCATTGTTACGGGAATAGGCTACCCGGCGACGCGTGTGAGGCGCTGACTTATCCCTACTTAGGCTTCGGGATAAAATACCCCAGAATTGAACTCTGGTGTCTTTTTCAATCGGAAAAAAGACTAAACCGGCGACGCGTGTTAGGCGTCGACTTATCCTTTCTTAGGATTCAGGATGAAATTCCCCACGCGTGTGAGGCATGGATTTCGGTGTTATTAATAACAACCTGCCACAATATTGAATATGCGGACGGGTGTTCTTTTTAACGGTTAAGAACTAACCGGTAGCGCGTGTTAGGCGCAGACTTATCCTTACTTAGGTTTCAGGATAAAATACCCCAGAATCGAACTCTGGTGTCTTCTTCTTCGGAGAAAGACTAAACCGGCAGCACGTGTTAGGCGCAGACTTATCCCTGCTTAGGTTTCGGGATAAAATACCTAGGATGAATCCAAGATTGATAAACTCTTGGAAAAGATTGGTGTGGGGAAGGAAGAATTTTATATTCTATTCCTAATTTGAAAAGGAGACTCGAGGTGGGACCTCCACCCCCAGAATCCGGAAAGGTGAAACTAAGAGTGGGATCTCCACTCCGAGAATCGAAGAGATTCGGATAACCCTAACTGTCGGAAGGTTTGATTATCGAACTAAAGATGAATTTCTCGTTTATCGAGAGTGAATTGTGGTTTTGGTCCTAACTGTAGGAAGGTTTGACCAAGCGGGAGCTTGAGATGACCCTAACTGTAGGAAGGTTTGATCACTCGATTTAAAAGTGGACCTCTCGTTCATTGAAGGAATCGAGAGGGGATTTTGGTTGTGGTCCTAACTGTAGGAAGGTTTGACCAAGTGGGGGGTTTGAGACGATCCTAACTGTAGGAAGGTTTGATCACTCAATTTGAAAGTGAACCTCTCGTTCATTGAAGAAATCGAGAGGGGATTTTGGTTTTGGTCCTAACTGTAGGAAGGTTTGACCAAGTGAAAAGTGAGAGTAAGAGTACAAATCATTATAGGAATATTGATTCGTACAAATCACTCGGAAGGGGATCCCTGATGTTAAGTGATAAGGACTTAACACAAAGGGTTTCGACAATTGGTCAATGATTGATAGACCAAAATTCTTTCCTGTTTAATCAAGTATTCGGAAATTAGGAGTTTAGTGTTTATCACTTTATTCATCATGACCGGGTTATCCCTAAGAATATTACACTTAACATTCTTCCGGGAACTTCCCGTTACATGAATTATCCACCCCCAGCTTTCTTTGCAAAACTGGGTTTATTGTTGCATTAACCGCATGATCGGGTTATCCTTAAGAATACCACGCATGGCACTCTCCAGGAACTTCCCGTGGAAGAAAGGAAATAGTTTAGACTCATATACCTATTGGAGTATTAAGAAGCAGTTTATACTCGTATACTTTTTGGAGTGTCAGGAAGCAATTTATACTCATATACCGGTCGGAGTTAGGGAATACAGTTTATACTCGTGCACCCACTGGAGTCTCGCCGTTCTTGACTGGCTTACTCTAGCGTTATGACACCGGCTTCAACCAAGGTCTGGATACTGTTCTTTAGAGTAAAGCAGGCCTTGGTGGAATGAAGGATCCTCCTGTGGTATGCACAATACTTCGGATCCGCAGTGTTGTCAGCTTCCTCCTGATTCGTGATCGGTGGAAGCTTGATCTTGTTATTGTCAAGGAGGGATTTGAAGATGGCTGGAACATCTTCGTCCTTGAAGGAGTACTCTTTTTAAGGCCTCTGATCCGAAGTCTTCTGCTGTCTCTGGGACTGCTGTTGTGATGTTTGATTGGCATCAACAGCTGCTGCAGGTGTTTTACCCTTACCACGGGAGGCAAAGTTTGAGTTTGGAGGATTAATCGTCGATTGACTCCTCTCGGCCTTTTTCC
The DNA here is from genome assembly GCA_022839385.1 of Asparagus kiusianus. Classification (NCBI taxonomy): domain Eukaryota; kingdom Viridiplantae; phylum Streptophyta; class Magnoliopsida; order Asparagales; family Asparagaceae; genus Asparagus; species Asparagus kiusianus. The sequence goes on along the minus strand of BQKN01052371.1, from coordinate 19,273 downwards.
TTCGGAGGAAGCGTTCAGCTTGTTCCCCTCTGACCTTCAAGTCTTTCCATGTGTTGGATGGTGCTGTTCCCATTGCTTCCAACACATCCAATGCGAGGTTGTTGTGGCAAGTTTGAAGGATGAACTCCTCAGTGATCGGATCCCGGCAATTTAACGCTTTGTTCCGGAACCTTTTGATGAAGGTTTCGACTAACTCCCCGTCCTTTTGTTTCTCGTCGAGCAACGTTCCGATGGATATCTCGGTGTCGTCATCGAAGAAGTTAGCGAGGAACATGGTCTTCATATCGTCCCAGCTGCTCACGCTACCTGGCTTAAGGCGGCGGTACCAATCGAAGGCGGCTCCACGAAGAGTGCCAACGAATGACCGTACCATCAGAGGCTCATTGCCGGAGATAACACCCAGGTACGATTTGAAATAAATCAAATGCTGGGTGGGGGAACCTTTCCCATCGAACGGCGTGAAGTTGATTAGACTAAACTTCGCCGGATAGGGGATTGAATCCCACTCCCTTGGGTATGGACAAGGAATGCCCGTTTTCTTCACCTCTTGAGCTGACATCAAGGTATTGATTTTGCTCTCGAGGCTTTTGATCTTCAAGTTTTCACTTGTATCGTCGTTGGCATCCTCATTACCACCCCCTGCGTTGATGGGAGGGTCATCGGCATTGCGAGTTTCATCCGTATCCGTATGTTCAACTTCTTGAACAACCTGATTACGGTGGCTTGGTTCGCCTTGCTGGTTCCTCAATGCCTGGATTTGCTGCTCATGCATCTCCCTCATGATCTGCATGGCCATCTGCATCTCGAGCCTGAAGGTCTCCTGTTGTTTGGCTATAGCTTCTTCAAGCATCTTGGCCACTTGTTCCGCGCTTATCATGAATGACTCGCGGGGTTCTCCTTCGCTGGATACAGTGTTGTCAGATGCAACCGCAGAGCAAGCATCCGATTCCTCATCTTCTGAGGGTGGTCTTATCTGAACCCTCCCATACGTCCTTCGTGAGATGGCTCCAGACTGCAAACGGGTTAAACGCCGAGATGCAGTCAGAATCGACTCGAGATCATCCCGTGCCAATGTCCCCTTGTTGGTCATATTAGCGGTGACCCTTGGGAATTCTCCGTCTTCAGCCAACGCTCTCCTTCGTCGGAAACGTCTAGGCCTTGACTTTGGCGTCTCAGTGCTGAGCCTTTCGAACACCGAAACCTTTTCGGGGACCGTCTTAGTGCAATTACACTGAGACAATACCGTCCGAATGAGTTTGGAACAGGGGCACTGAGTCTCGAGCCTACGAGGGCTCCTCTTTCTGGCTCTGTTCGTACCCCCAGCACGATAGTACAGCTCGTCCGTATGAAAGTCGGAGCAACCTATCACGTGTTGGCACGATCCCTCAGGTATAACGTCATCGTCATCGGACGACAACGTTTCCTTCTGAGGATGAATCGCCTTCTTTGGGCTTTCAAAGGTTACGCGTCTCGAAATGCGCCTTTGTGGGCGTGAATCTTCGACGAGCTTCTGAACTTCGATGCGCAAATTGGCACGCGCAGTAGCCTTGAACTCCTTGTCATGTTGAGGGTTGTGGCGACCCCCAGCATGTTGAGTCATTCGGGGCTCTCTCATCGGGCCCAAACGATCTTGAATTGGAGCTTTGCTTCGCTCCTCGGGAAGTGGACCTAGGCGCTCCAAGACTGACTTCCTTTTCTGGGATGGTCTTGCGGGATCTCCCGGAGCAGTTGTGGAAGTCATCGGCGATTTGGATTGATTTGCCGGGAGTTGAATTTTCGAAGGCTGCAGTTGTTGCTCCTTAGTCTGAATCGCCGCTTCAGACTTAGGCCTCCATACTTTGCGAGTTGGTGGCGATTTCTTGGCCACTCCATTCTGCAGCTTCCTACGGGCTTCCTCGACTCGAGCCCGTGCTTGCGCTGATAATACACGGCGCTTGCGAATGCATTCTTCCAGCGTTGAGCGGTTCCGTTTGACAAGGACCCATTCTGTTGTTGGCGGCTTGGAAGAGGCGCCATTCATCTGCTGTTGAGGCTGTTTGCCTCTTTTGCTCTTCAGATCCGCCTTGTAACAGACTCCGTCCACGGATTCCATCGCCTTTGCGAATTGTTTCGCAAGCCGTTGACGTTGCCTTTGGCGGGCTCTCTTCGAGAGAGTCATCACGCCTTCTACGGCAGAAGAGTTGGCCAGAGCAGATCCGACCTGGTTGGAAATTGGAAGGATCTCACCCAATGCGACTTCGGCATTCAGCGGGGCGAGATCTTCGTTGGTGTCTTCAACATCTTCGTACCAACAAATTTTTCTCCTGGAGGAGAACTTTGGAGACTTGGACTTGCGGGAGGAGGTAGATCCGGACGAGGACGACAGGTACGCCTCGAACTTCTGTTGGTCGAACTCATATTCGACCTCCTCCACGACCGGGATCTGGATCCGCGGCTGCGACGCAACGATCTCGTCGGCGAGATCGGTGGCTCCCACTGTGGTCGCCAGATTGTTCGCGGGAAAATTCGTGTTCTTCTTCATTGATTCCATTGTACACTTTCGTAATAGTTTATCGATTACAGAAATCCGGTCTTTTTATAAGATCCGATTACAATGAAAATTCAAAATGAAATGAAAAAGATTACAACTTTTATCCTTGTTTGTCGAACGAATCGCGAGCTCCTGTTATGCGGTCACTCGCTTTGTGTGGGTTCTTTGCCTGCGCCGGGGTTGTTTGCCGTGGACCACCGCGTGATCTCGATCCGGTCGGATCTACACGATATGACGGGTATTATCTCACGAAGAAAATAATAGCCGGGTGGGGTACTAATTCACCAAGGAAATAGTAGCCCAAGTGTCGAAATCGACCAAGCGAATTCGAGACTCTTCTCAGGATCTAAGAACCAAGCTTAGATCCGGAGGAAAATCGTGTAGATCTCAGATCCGATCCCTCTCGAACTCTTGCCTTATTTGGCGTGGATGATCGCCGAGCACCGGATCTCAAAGTCCAAGTCTTCAATCTTCTAAAGCTCCAATCTTTTTTAGATCTCAGATTCCAATCCGGCAGAGCTTCGACCCTCCAAAATCCAACCTCTGAAACAAATGAGCACAAGGCCTATTTATAGGCACTCAGAACTGTGCATTTGCACAGTTCTGGGCCTAGCCACCTGTGGGTGGCTCGGCCCAGCTAAGGCCGAGTCCCCGGGTGTTTTGTCCGTTTCGCCGTTTTCCGGTGTTTCTGGTTCTCCGTTGTTCGGATTTGATTCGGTTTGTGGTTGACTTGATCTGGAATCGACTTGTTGACTTGATTCCAAATATGGCAGTTAATCCGCTTCTGAGTTCGAGTCTGGAATTGATCTTGATTCGATCGTTATATCACCGAGTTCGCTCTTGTTTAGATGACTCGGTGATTCCCCGAAATGTTGGTTTGATTCCGCGTGCGAGTGGACGCACTCCAATGCTTGGGTGCGATTTGTTGGCTTCGTCGCCTCGTTAGTCCACTTCGTCGCATATCGCTTAGCTTCGGCGTTGTGGGATAACAGTCGTGCCTGGATATGTCGCCCGATGGTTCGTATGTTGAATCGACGTCGTCGAGCTGTATAACGGGACCTATAGGCAGTTTTATACGCCTACAGCTGGGGCTTAAAATAAAGAGAAGCTTAAAAGATAAGCTTCTGTTTTAGATACATCTTTTTTGTGCTTCGCTAGCACCTCTTCTTCAACCTTCTTGCGAAGTTGGACATCAGAAGCCGCGGCAGCAGCAAAAGCTTCTTGTTGCAGCACTTGGATGACCTCCTTTTCTACTTGGACCCTCGCTTCAAGGGTAGCATCCCCAAGGTTGAACTCTTCTTGGGTTAGCTCCCCTGCAATGAGTCTGGCCCTGGCTTGGCGACACTACTTCTGCAAGCTCCAGATGATAGCCTTCCTCTCTGAGATACCAAAAGCTCGGGCTCTGGCAGCAACCCTCTCTTTCAACCTTGTATTGCTGATGGCCCATTATATCTTAGGCCTCAGGTCTGTCTGCTTCAGCTCCTCGAGGAAACGAGTGGCACCTGAGAAGCGGTAGATCTTCTTTGCACAACGCCGAGCATGGTAGAGGTTGACTTCAGCCAGGGCGTTCAATCTCTCCTCGATAGAAGCTTGAAACTCAGGGAAAGAGCCCCAGCCATGCATCACGATGGAGAAAGCTTGCTTCACTTAGTTCTCTAGGCACCTAAGGAGGAAGAGAGTGCAGTTGGGCGGCAGATAAGAAACCTCATCAGTCACCCATTCGAAACCCTCATGTGGGAGGATCACGGATATGGGTGGAATGAGAGGGGCGTAGCCTGAATCATGGGGTATGAGGGGCTCAGAAGCAGAAGCCCCACCTTGCAACAAAACAAATAAAAGAAAAGTTAGTAAAATAGACGAATTCAAGCGCAGTGGTATAGACATGCGTCAAGATCAACTTGAACGCAAGGGATCTAGACCCACGTTGAATCATTGTGAACGCAGTGAATTAAAATTGTGTTATGAACTTTCAGGATGATGAGGCTTAATTCTGCGTCAAACACGGCAGGATCAAACCAGTATGTCGAAACGAAGGGATCGACCCTTGGTTTCGTCAATAAACGCAAAAACCTCTTCCTGCGCTCAAGATTAAGGGATCGACCCTTCATTTCATCAATGAACGCAGAAACTTCTTCCTGCACTCAAGATTAAGGGATCGACCCTTCATTTCATCAATGAACGCAAAAACTTCTTCTTGCGCTCAAGATTAGGGGGTCGACCCTTCATTTCATCAATGAACGCAGAAACTTATTCCTACGCTCAAGACTAAGGGATCGACCATTTGTTTCGTCAATGAACACAAGAACTTCTTTCTGCGTTCAAAATTAAGGAGACGAACAGTTTTCGTCAAAAGACGCTGAAATTTCTTTCTACGTTCAAGATTAAAGAAACGAATTGTATTCGTCATCATCAACCAGAATCCATCTAAGGGATTTTAAGAAAACTTATTAAAAAGAATGTTGGGAGCGGATCAATTTTACTTACCTTGAGGACTGGACGTTGGTGGCGGTGGCGTTGCCGGCGACCCAGAGGTCAACCCAGGAGCGTCCCCCGACGGCAACATTCCATGCTCATCCCCTCCGTCCTTCCGCGAGCAGACCTTCTTGAAAGCCATGGCTGGAGACGAGGCGAAACAATCGAAGAGTCTTGGAATTAATGAGAAGAAACTCGTTTTCTGAGTTCAAGAAGGAAGTTTAAGCGTTTGAGGCTCTTGACAATGTAGGCGTATAAAATTGCCTATAGGTCCCTTAGCACAGCTCGGTACGGTGATTCGACAAACCATCGAATGACAAGGTGACGAGGTCAACAAATCACACGCGAGCAACGGAATGCATCCATTCGCGTGCGGAATCAAGCTAACGGTTCGGGGAGTCAACGAGTCATCCAAACAAGAGCGAACTCGGATGAATCACGATCGAATCAAGATCAGTTTCGGACTCAAATTCAGAGGTGGATTTACTGCTAAATCAGGAACCGGATCCACTGCCAAATCGGGTCAACGAATCGAATCCGAACCAATCAACTACACAACCGAATCACAGACAAAATGGATACAACGACAAAAAGTGACGGAACCCAAACACCTAAAGGGGCTCAGCCGAAACCGAGCCACCTCAAGGTGGCTCGGCCCAAGCCGAGCCACCTCAGGGTGGCTCGGCCCAGAGCCGAGCCACCCTGAGGTGGCCGGCCCAGATCTGTGCAAAGGCACAGATCTGGGTGCCTATAAATAGGCCAAGGGGTTCATTTGTTTGGAGGACTTTTTGGAGGGCCGAAACTCTGTCGGATTGAGACCTCATCTTGGAGTTTTTGAAGGCTTGAAGACTTGGGCATTCAGATCTGGTTCTTGGCGAGCATCCGCGTCACAAAAGGTAGGAGTTCGAGAGAGGAAATCAGATCTGAGATTTACGTAGGCACACTCCGGATCAAAGCTTGGTCTTTGATCCCGAGATTTGGGCGATTTGTTCCTTGGTGAACCGATCCCCCGGCTATTATTTCCTTAGTGGAATAATACCCGTCGTACTGCGTAGATCCGTCCGGATCTAGATCGTGTGGTGGTCAACGGATCAACCATCGGCGTAGGCAAACAACCCATGCAAGCGAGCGACCGAAAAAAAGGAGCTCGTGATTTGTTCGACAAATAAGGAAAGTTGTAATTTTTACTTTTTGTTGATTTCTTGTAACCGGATCTTATAAAAAGACCGAAACTTTGTAATCGATAAACAATTACTGAGTGTGCAATGGAATCATCAATGAAGAAGGCTACAGTTTTTCCCACGAACAATCTGGCGACCACAGTGGGAGCCACCGATCTCGCTGCCGAGATCGGAGCATCGCAGCCGCGGATCTCGATCCCGGTCGTGGAGGAGGTCGAATACGAGTTCGACCAGTAGAAATACGAGGAGTACGTGTCCTCGTCTGGATCAACCTCCCCCTACAAGTCAAAGAAATCCAAGAAGTTCTCCTCCAGGAGGAAAGTTCGTTGGTGCGAAGAAGTCGAAGCTACCAACGACGACTTCACCCCGATTGGTGCCGAAGTCGCATCGGGTGAAGTTCCACCGGCCTCCAAGAAGGTCAAATCCGCCATTGAAGGCGTGGTGACTCTCTCTAAGAGAGCTCGCCAGAGGTAACGTCAACGCCTTGCGAAACAATTCGCAAAGGCCATGGAGTCTGTTGACGGGGTCCACTACAATGCGGATCTGAAGAGCAAAAGAGGCAAGCAGCCTCAACAGTCAATGAATGGTGGTTCCTCCAAGCCGCCAACGATGGAGTGGGTCCGTGTCAAACGGAACTGTTCGACGCTGGAGGAGCGCATCCGCAAGCGCCGCGTATTATCAGCGCAGGCACGGGCTAAAGCTGAAGAAGCCCATCGAAAGCTACAGCATGAGGTGGCCAAGAAGTCGCCATCAACACGCAAGGTTTGGAGGCCGAAGTCTGAAGTGGCGGTTCAGACCAAGGAGCAACAACCGCAACCGTCGAAAGTGCAACTTCCGGCGAATCAATCCAAACCGCTGATGACTTCCACAACTACTCCGGGAGATCCCACAGGACCGTCCCAGAAAAGGAAGTCGGTTTTGGAGCGCCTCGGTCCATTTCCCAAGGAACGAGGCAAAATTCCAGTTCAAGAGCGTTTGGGGCCAATGAAGAAATCCCGAACGAGCCAACATGCTGGGGGTCACCGCAACCTTCAGCATGACAGAGAAATCATGGAACCTAAGCGCACCACTTTGCGCATCGAAGTTCGGGAGCCCATTGAGAATTCACGCCCACAAAGGCGTGTTTCGAGGCGAGTGACTCTCGAAAGCCCAAAGAAGGCAATTCATCCTCAGAAGGAAACGTTGTCGTCCGATGACGATAACGTTATACCTGGGAAATCGTACCAACACACGATAGGTTGCTCCGACTTTCAAACGGACGAGCTGTACTATCATGCTGGGGGTACGAGCAAAACCAGAAAGAGAAGTCCTCGAAGGCTGGAAACTCAGTGCCCTTGTTCAAAGCTCATTCGGTCGGTACTGTCTGAATGCGACTGCATCAAGGCAGTCCCCGAGAGAGTTTCGGTGTTCGAAAATTAGTACCGAAACGCCAAAACCAAGGTCTAGGCGTTTCCGACGAAGAAGAACGGTGGTCGAAGACGGTGAACATTCGAGGGTCACCGTCAACATGACCAGCAAAGGAACATCGGCTCAGGACAACCCCGAGGCGATTCTAGAGGTGCCCCGACGTGTAACTCGTCTTTAGTCCAGTGCTATCATTCGTGCAACGTATGGTAGGGTTCGGACAAGAGTACCTTCGGGAGATGAAGAATCAGATGCCGGCTCAGCAATTGCGTCTGACAATACCATGTCCAGTGAAGGACAACCCCGCGAGTCATTCATGATAAGCGCGGAGCAAGTGGCCAAGATGCTCGAAGAAGCCATGGCCAAACAACAGGAAAGCTTCAGGTTCGAAATGCAGATAGCCATGCAGAACATGAGAGAGATGCATGATCAACAGATCCAAGCACTAACGAATCAGCAAGGCGAACCAAGTCGTCGTAACCAAGTTCATCAGGAAGATGAGGATACAAATGGAGCTCATAATGCCAATAATCCTCCCGTCAACGCAGGGGGTGGTAACGAGAATGCTAGCAAAGACACAGGTGAAAGCCTGAAAATTAAAAACCTCGAGAGCAAAATCAATACATTGATTTCCGCTCAAGAGACGAAAAAGACGGGCATTCCTTGTCCATACCCAAGGGAGTGGGAATCAATCCCATATCCGGCGAAGTTCAGTCTAATTAACTTCACGCCATTTAATGGGATGGGTTCACCCACTCAGCATTTGATTTACTTCAAATCACACTTGGGGGTAATCTCTGGTAATGAGCCTCTAATGGTGCGGTCATTCGTTGGCACTCTTCGCGGAGCCGCCTTCGATTGGTATCGCCGCCTCAAGCCAGGTAGCATAAACAGCTGGGACAACATGGAGACTAAGTTCCTCACAAATTTCTTTAACGATGACACTGAGATATCTATCGGATCGTTGCTCGATGAGAAGCAGAAGGACGGGGAGCTAGTCGACACCTTCGTCAAAAGGTTCCGGAACAAGGCGATGAATTGTCGGGACCCGATCACTGAGGAGTTCATCCTCCAGACCTGCCACAACAATCTTTCGCTGGACATGTTGGAAGCAATGGGCACAGCACCATCCAAGACATGGAAAGATCTGAAGGTCCGAGGGGAGCAAGCTGAGTGATTCCTCAGGAGAAAGAAGGCGGAGAGAGGCCAACCGGCAACAAATCCTCCGAAACAAAACTTCATCCCAAAAGGGAAGGGTAAGGCACATGCTAACGCAGTTGATGCTAATCAAACTTTCCAACTGCAATCTCAGCAGCAACCGTAGCAGCGAGCGCCACAACAATCGCAGCCGCATTGGCAGTAACGGCCTCAGAAGCAGAAATCTTCAGAGCCGAGGTTTCCTAAAGTGTACTCCTTCAAAGATGACGAGGTGCCCGCCATCTTCAAGTATTTGTTGGAGAACAACAAAATCCAGCTGCCGGCGATTGTAGATCAAGAAGGTGCCAGCAAAGTGATGGATCCGAAGTACTGCGCGTATCACAGAGTGGTCCATCACCCTATGAGGTCATGCTACCACCTTAAGGACAAGATCCAGGCGTTGATTGACGTAGTGGTCATAACCCCGAAGCCTGCCAAGAATGTGGGAGCAAACGCAGTGTCGATCAGCTTTGGATCGGTGCCCACGACATGGTTCGAGCCAAAACGCGTCACCAAAGTCGGGATGAAGACGGTGAATGATGACCCGCACGGACAACGCCAAAAGGGACTTGTGCCACACACAGCCCCAAACGGCGAAATTCTCTGGGTTCACCCCGACCTAATTGAAGATGAACAATGGGCCGGATCGTCATCCAAGAAGAAATCAAAAGGGAAAGGGAAGTCTTGCTGCGGAGTCTCTGCTATCCCCGGAGAAGATGACGAAAGAATCCTAGCTTTCCCGCTCTCCGAAGAAGAACAAGAAGTCTTTGCGACCCGGAGTGGAAATGAGTATCACTTCAAATATCCATCTCCTGGTGATCAGTTAGCTGAGCAGGGAGTGACAAAACAGGGACCAACCAAGACTCTCACAGAGCTGGGGGTGATTACGGTTCCTAAACCGGTTGAGGAGGCTCGACGACAGCCGGTGGATAAGCAGAAAGAGAAGGGACCCCAGGAGGTTCAGAATCCGAAGCAATCTCATTTCAATCGTCCGATTGGAAGAGATAAACCGGAGAACTCGAAAACTCCGCGTATTTTCGATATCATGGCTCAATTAGCCAATATTCCGGCGCGGATAACGCTATATGAGTTGCTACGGTTGTCTAAGGAGACTAGAGAAGCCTTGCAAGAAGCCTTGGCCGATTCAGAAGTGTTCCTCACTCGGATTAAGCCGGCGCCTGAAGAACTAGAACTGTTAGCTCAACAGTGCAATGTAGCGGCTAAGAACCTTCCCTGCATCACCTTTACAAAAGAGGATATGCAGACGAAGAATTCGAACCATGATCGGCCCCTATACTTCGTCGGGTACATTGGCTCCAGCGAAGTCAACCGAATCCAAGTGGATCCGGGTTCCGCTGTGAGTATTATGCCGCTTCGCCTAATGCATAGCCTTGGCATTCCAGTCAGCAAATAGGCATCTACAGGCACGGTCATTTACGGATTCAACACCAGCGGGTCAAGGCCTTTGGGAAAGATCCGAATAAAGTGCCAAATGGGTGATCTGAAGACGGAGGTCACGTGTTACGTGATTGATGCTGAGACATCCTATAACTTACTACTGGGCCGGCCTTGGATCCATAGTAACGTTATAGTTCCCTCCACCCTACATCAGTGTCTGAAATATGTCGATACTGATGGAAGGGTCAGGACGGTGGTCGCGGATAAGCAACCATTTAAAGGGTTTGAGAATTATTTCACTGATTCTTTCCTCTATGGTAACGAATCCGATACGGAACCATCGGTCCAGGGCACGGACAGCGGAGAAGAAGCTGATTCCGAAGCCGGATTCGATTACAATGGTGGTTTTGTTTTAAATGACATTGTACCCTTTGTAATCAATCTTGACGATGAACAATCGTCAGATGGCAGTTGTAACTGGCAACTTGCCAATATTGAAATAAAAGACGATTTAGAGTACTCGTTGTCTCTTGATGATGCGATAAAAGGATTGTACGATAATCCTGATTTATGTATGCCGCTCCGATCATCTTATGTAACGAAGAAACGCCTCCAGCATTCTTTCGGAACAACCCGGATTGTTCCTGCCAAAATAGGGGGACAAAAAGAAGTGATTTATGGTAAAGGAGAGAATTTTCCGTTGCCAGATCATTTTCTAAGAGAAGATGAAGATGATGACAAATCTGGTCTGCATTTATCTAAGTATAGTCCAGAAGCGCGCAAGCTCATGGAAAGACAAGGATATGATTTGACACTCGGAGAAGGTTTGTACTTCGATCGAGGTTCTCGTATCCCAGTCAAAGCGGCGTATATACCAAAAGGGAAACCAGATGATTATTATCGTCACAAAAGAGGCTTAGGCTACGTTTCCTCGTCTGATGATGAATGTGGTTGGCAAATTATCGATCAAATTGCTAACAAAGCCAAGGATGGGTACTCGGCAGATTCCTCAGGATGGGACTCCGACACAAGTTTGGGGGAAATGTTCAAGACCTTAATGTCCAACATGACTTCAGCTGATCCATCTACGATGGAAGACGATGAGCAAATGCCAACGTGGGAAGACCCATGGGTCCATCATCTGAACCTGCAGTATGGAGATAGGTTTGAACAGAGGGAACCCCCACAGAGGACAAGATAGTCCAAATTAATATGGGCGATGAAGCCAACCCAAAGCCCATATTCATCAGTGATAGTCTTCCTCCAGATGAGAGAGAGGAATTAATTGTCCTCATCAGGGAATACATCGACGTCTTCGCTTGGAATTACGAAGACATGCCAGGGCTCGACCCCAATGTGGCGATGCATCGCCTCGATATCAAGTCGGATGCCAAACTAGTCAAACAACAACAGAGACGGTTTCGTCCGCAGATTATGGAAGCCATCGAGGCAGAGGTTAAGAAATTGATCGACTCAGGATTCATCCGAGAGGAGCAGCATCCAGACTGGCTAGCTAATATTGTCCCAGTCATGAAGAAAAATGGTAAAATCAGGATATGCATCGACTTCGGAGATCTGAATGCGGCATGTCCGAAAGACGATTTTCCTCTCCCAATCACGGACGTCATCATCGACAATACGTGCGGGTTTGAGAGAATGTCCTTCATGGATGGTTTTTCGGGGTATAACCAGATCAAGATGCACCCGGATGATGAGAATCATACAGCGTTCAGAACACCCCTCGGTGTTTTCTGCTACACGGTAATGCCTTTCGGTCTAAAGAATGCAGGCGCCACATACCAGCGAGCGATGACTAAGATTTTCCAAAAGCACCTCAGGAAAACGGTCGAGTGCTACGTTGATGATTTGGTTGTAAAAAGCCGCAACAAAGAAGATCACATCAAAGACTTGAAGACGATGTTCGATCTCATGCGGAGTCATCAATTAAAGATGAACCCCACTAAATCCTTCCTTGGAATGTCCAGCGGAAAATTCCTGGGATTCGTCGTCACCACTAAAGGCATACATATTGATCCTGACAAGGTGAAGGCGATACATGAATTGCAACCACCGAGGAATCTAAGGGAACTCAGAGGATTGCAAGGGCGTTTAGCTTACATCCGGCGGTTCATCTCAAATCTCTCTGGGAAGTACCAACCATTCTCTAAACTAAACAAGAAATGGGTGTCATTTATTTGGGACGACGCCTGCCAAAAAGCACTCGAAGATATCAAGACGTATCTGATGAATCCTCCTGTTCTTGTCGCACCAAAATCAGGTAAACCGTTCTTGATATACATCAAGGCGATGAACCATTCGATAAGTGCTTTATTAGCACAAGACGATGATAATGGTCACGAACAGGTAGTTTATTACCTAAGTCAGACGTTGGTAGGCGCCGAGTCCCGATATCCGATGATTGAGAAAGAATGTCTCGCATTGGTATTTGCAGTACAAAAGATGCGGCATTACTTGGTCGGACAAACGATTTACGTTATCTCTAACGTTAATCCAGTACGGGTTTTTATGACGCAACCAGGTTCGATGAATTGGCGGTTAGCGAAATGGGCCCTTCTCTTGTCCCAGTATGATCTGCACTTCAAACAGTAGAAGTCGGTCAAAGGAAAAACGATTTGTGATCTTTTGGCGGCAAACCCGACAACAGATACGGCAGAAGTATATGATGACTTGCCGGATGAAACCCACAAGGTTAACACCACGTCACATCAACAAGTATGTCAATTATACTTTGATGGTGCTTCGAGAGCAGTTAATAAGGCAGTAACCCCCGGATGTTCTAAAGTCTCCTCCGGAGTTGGAGTTGTCTTAGTTTCCCCGGGGAAGCATGTGATGCCTCGGGCTTATTCACTGACAGATCCATGTTCCAATAACGTAGCCGAGTATAACGCGCTCCTTATTGGACTCAGTTTCGCCAAGGAGCTGGGGGTCGAATATCTCGAAGCTTTTGGGGATTCTCAATTGATAGTTAACCAAGTCCGTGGAGAGTATGAAATCAGGAACCAAGACCTGATCCCATACCATCAGGAGGCCGTCAGAATGGCAGAATCTTTCGAGGAATTCTTTATTGAATACATCCCTCGTCTCCAGAATGCTTATGCGGATGCACTGACAGCACTAGCAGTATCACTCGCGCAGCCGCCCGAAACTGAACTGCTGGTCACAGTAAGATCACATCAACTCTGCATACCCATATACAATATGGATATTGAAGAGGAAGGTGACAAGAACATAAACGCCAAGGAGGTGAACTCAACTCAAATCGGGTCTGAGTCCCGAGATTGGCGTTTTCCTATCATTGACTACGTCCAGTAAGGTATTTTGCCAGAGGATGTAAAAGAAAGGGAATCGATCCGCCGAAGAGCACCAAGGTTCTTCTATAATGCCGAGACCCGTACATTATACCATCGAGAGTATGATGATTTGCTCCTCCGATGCCTTTCGAACGAAGAAGCAGAAGAAGTTCTTAAGGAAGCACACGAAGGAGAATGCGGTGCGCTATGCCTGGTCCCAAGCTGTATGATCGCATCAGAAGAATGGGATATTTTTGGCCAACAATGGTACGTGACGCAATCGAATACGCACGAGGATGTCATGCCTGTCAAGTGCATGCAAATTATATGCACCAACCACCGGAGCGGTTACACACGTCAACCACATCCTGGCCATTCGAGACATGGGGTATGGACATTGTCGGTCCTATTTTTCCCCCTTCAGTCAAAGGTGATCGGTTTATTCTTGCAATCACGGATTACTTTTCAAAGTGGGCTGAAGCAATTCCTCTTAAGGAAGTGAAGACGAATAACGTCATCAATTTCATCAAGCATCATGTCATATACCGACACGGCGTGCCGAGACGGATCATTCATGACAACGGTCCGCAATTCATAAGCAACGCCTTTGTCAGGTTCTGTGACAAATTTAAGATCCAAGATGTTTCGTCGACAGCTTATTATCCCGCTGCGAACGGATTAGCCGAGGCTTTCAACAAGACGATCATCAAGATCCTGTCAAAGCTCGTGAAAACCAATAAATGAGATTGGGACGATAAACTCGGTGAAACACTCTGGGCTTATCGCACCACCATACGCACACCTACGGGAGCCACCCCCTATTCATTGGTGTACGGATGTGAAGCTGTGCTACCGTTGGAGATTCAAATCCCCTCCCTTTGGATCGCTCTCGCAACGGAGATGACGACCGAAGAGCAACATCAGAAACGTCTCGAAGAACTCGAAAGATTGAATGAAAAGCGCTTGGAAACTCAACAACACATCTGTTAGACCCTAGAGGGGGGGGGGTGATTAGGGTCTTATGCTAATCTAATCCGATTAAATGCCAATTAAAAATACTTAACAAATATATTCTTACAAGATAGATATACAAAGAGTTATGTGCAAGAATATGTAATATACACAAGGTGATATATCCTATATGATAGAAATATATGCAGGATATATAAACAACACAAGGGTAAACAATCTAAATAGGATAGTAGATGAAATGAATGAGCAATGCACAATTGGCGATATGAGATAAATGCAAAAACAAACACGCCAAAGACAAACTCAAACAAGCAATATGATCACGGAGTTCGGACCTTCCGTCCTACGTCTCCGCTCCCCACTCCCGGGGAGAAATCCACTATCAACCGGTTTTTCTACGTTCACCCGAACAACGTTTACACCTCACACTCGGTTTTCTAGCTAACCGAAAACTTTACAATCAACACACTATTGTAATCCCACTCTACACCCACTAAGTGTTGGACCTAGCCGTGTCTCCCTCAAGTGCTCGGTTACAACCTCTCCCTAGGCACGTCAACCGACGCCACTCCTCTTGGGACGATCCCCGACTCTCACCACACACTCCTCACTCGGTGCACAAGTGTATTACAAAGTGAATCTCACAATTAGGCTCAATACAATAATTGATTGTTCTCAACTATGGATGAGAACACAATGAAAGCTCACACTCAATGTTACAACTCTCACAACCCCAAATATATTATGAGTGCAAATACAATAAGCTCAAAGTGGGTGTGTGTAACAATGAGTAAATAAAATCAATACAACTAAACTCAAATATAAAATCTAGCTTAAGAGCAATGATAATCAAAACAAGTATATAAATGTAAAGCTAGAGTTTGAGTTTAGAAAACTTCTCAATTGATAACAAGATGGAGAGATGGAGATTGAAGCCCAAACAAGAAGATAATCTCCTCCACTTGTGAAAACTTCTTCACAAACAAAACAAACCCTTAAACACACTTAAACCTTGTTTAAAAACTTCTTGATTAGTTGAAAACTGAGATCAAAGAGGGTTTTTATAGCCTCCAAAACCTCAGCCAAAAACCCCAAACATAATGACCAAAAAACCACCTGCAATGGCTCTAAAAAGAGCCGTTGGGACTCCAGCGGTCGACCGATGAAAATCGCGGTCGACCGCGAACAAGATCAGAAACTCAGGAGACATCCAGAGAGTCCGTCGGTCGACCGGCGAAAATTTCGGTCGACCGGAGGTACTGTAGCAGGTATGTCTGATTTTGTAAAATTAGTTAAAAATAGTAAAACAGATCCAAAAATTATGAAATTTTTAGAGAAGGTTCTAGACATGTATAAAAACATGTTAGAGAAAGAATTTCTGAAAAATCATTTCCCAGTTGAGAGAAATAAATGTTTGAACACAGAAATACAGTTTCTGAAAATCTGCTGTGATATATGATTTTGTAAAATCAATTAGGCACAGTAAATCAACTCCAAAAATAGTAAAAACTGGAGAAAAGTTTCTAAACATATAGATAAACATGTCAGAGAAAAAAATTTCAAATATCATTTCCCATTTGCGAAAACTCATCAGTTCTGTAAAACATGCACGAACATGTGCACAAACAAAAACGTGAATTTGTAAATTCCTTTAAACATAACAAATCAATTCCAAACTTGATGAAACTTTGAGAAATGTTTGCAAATGATATTTTGAACATGTTACAAAAAGAATTTTCCAATTTGCATTTCCTAATTGTGAAATCTCATTATTTGGCAAAAGTGTTCAAAACATGAAAACCCAAAACCATGCATGTATATATATAATTATATATATACATAGAAACCAAATACGTGTGTGTATATGATATTGAGCTTAAAGTACCAACACACATAATATAAACTCCTAAACTAAATTACCCAAGCAATCTTGATCTTCAACGAAGCTCTATCTTGGTACACTTGCGGATGAAGCTTGAACTTGATCTTTAACTTGAATTGTATGTTGCTTCACTCCACAGTTCCGCCAACCTCCATTTGATATGTTCGTTAAGGCTCGATTCCATCCATCCTCCAATAACGTTGTTTGCCTAGAATAAATACAAAAACACAAACACTAGACAAACAATATTAGAAATAAATTGTTTGTTAAACATCATCAAAACAAGAAGGCCAACAATCTTCCTCTTTTTGATGATGACAAACAATTTACAAAAAGAAATATATGCATGAAGGAAATGAATAATAAATTATAATTCACATGCATATAAACAAGATAGATATACTCACAATATTTCTCCCCCTTTGACAACATCAAAAAGGGGACAAAAGAATTAAGAGAGCGAAAGCTCCCCCTATCAATAAGCATAGGTGAGTATAAAAACAAAAATAGAATAGGGAATAGCTCCCCCTATCAAAAAGCCATATAGAGTATATGCAATTATTAACATGACAAACAAATGTGAGCAAGCATAAATGAAAGATATGCTAGATATCACTCACATACAAACAAGATAATGAGAACACATAATGATATGTCACGATAAATAGGTGTCTCAAAATACAAACCTAAAAACCATGTATAAAAAATAGATTTATGAAATCAAAAGAGAGAAAACATGAGAATCATGCAAAAAGAGTTTTCGAATGAAAACAAATCAACCAAATGAAATCATAAATCAACCATTTAAACCAAAAATGATGTTTGATCAACAAAAAAAAATTCTTTGTAAGACTTGATCAAACCACTCATAGAATACATTATAAAGCACGAATGGATGATCCATTAGCACAAACACATAAATATCATCATATAGGTGAATTATAATGAATTCAAAGGCAACAAATCAAACCACACTTTTCAAGAGAGGCAACAATTATATCAAGCTCTTAAGCTTGTTTTAACCCATATAATCATTCTAGCATCCGGTAAACATGATTTGGGAATAAACACCCAATAAGCCCGGAGGGTTATATAAATGTAGTCCTCTCATCAAAATAAAATAAATAATCATGAAAACAAGATAATTTGATCAAATTTT
Source organism: Asparagus kiusianus (assembly GCA_022839385.1). Classification (NCBI taxonomy): domain Eukaryota; kingdom Viridiplantae; phylum Streptophyta; class Magnoliopsida; order Asparagales; family Asparagaceae; genus Asparagus; species Asparagus kiusianus. The sequence continues at coordinate 1,767 of BQKN01052371.1, read as the reverse complement.
AAAAATTGTTTTCATAACCAAAAGATCTTAAAACATAATTTTCAAAACCAAGAAAAGAAAAAGTATGAACACTAAAATTCTTGGTTTAAAATCAAATTTGTTTTGGTACCCAAGAACTCTTGGTACCAAAAGATTTAGGGACATGACCCCTATCATTCAAGCTCAAAGCCCTAGGGTTATGAACCCTCTTGGGCGCATTTAGTGCACGGGTCCGGTCATAGCAATAATTATGCAAATAACCCATTCGATTGCAATAAGTGCAATGAAGAGGATGCATTTGGTTATGTTGACCATGTGGATGTGCACGAGGAACATTTGCAAATAAGGATGGTCTTTTAAGATTATTTTGCAAATGAGAAACATTTTGAAACAATGTTGGTCTACTTGAAATATTTTGCGATTTAGAAACTTTTCGCAAATCAAAACAAAACTTAGCTAAGTGACCAACTCTACCATAAAAGTCATAATGATACACATGAGCATGCTTATGATGAGCAATAGGTGCATGTGTGTGTACATGTGATGAAGAAACTTGATGAGATGCACAATGAGCATTAGTATTGTTATGTTTGTGTGCATCATAGCAAAATTTAGCTAAATGTCCTTTACGACCGCAAATAGAGCACTTGTAAACTTTGCTATACAAGTGTGCATAGTGTGTAGGTGATTTTGTAACACTAGACTTAGCACACTTGTCCATAAGTTTCTTATTATTAACAATACATGTTTTTAAGGTTGAATCTAAACAAGATATGCGGTTCTTAATATGATTCAACTCATCATTATGCATACAAGTATTGTTATTAGAAGTAGAACATATATAATTATCTATAAAAGATTCAGTATTATTCTTTATGTTCTCTACTTCTAACATGGCATCGTCTCTTTCATGAGTTAACTTGGCAAAGTTTAAAACCAAAGAATCATGATCCAATTTTAATTTTTTATTGTTTTCTTTAAGGATCATATTTTCATTAGAAATAGTTTCAAACTTAGAAGTTAAGGACTCATGATCGGATTTCAAAATATCATGCTTACTTTGTAAATTAATGAAATCATTTTGCAATTTGTTAAAGGCATGCGATAATTTTTCACTAGCACAAGCAAGTTCATCATTAGGTAAATCATTAGTAGAATTGAACTCGCAAACCTCACTAGGGCTATCGCCTAGTGGCCGTGTGCATGATGCTCCTTTAGAACTTGAAGCGGGATCCTCCAAAGCTTGTTGGATCGCCTCCAAGTCCCCTTGATGTGCTTCTATAAATTTTCAAAGTTTGTAAGCACTATCAAAATGAACAAACTTGTTAGACATAGATGAATTAAAAGCATTTAGCAAATATTCTAACAAAATATTATTCATTGTAAACATACGATGATCATTCTTATTCCATATGGATTTCTCCAAAATGGGCACAATATAAGCATCATCTATAATTTCCCATAAATTAAAATGTTTAGATCTAACAAATAGCTTAAATCTAACACACCATTGGGCATAGGGGAAATTATTTAATCTAGGAGCAACACTAGAATCATAGCCTAAACAAGATGCATCATTCATATCCATAATCTATATATATGCAAGCAAGATACAAAAACAATCAAAATAAGATTAGCACAAAAGGATAACTTGGATCTTTAACTCAAGGTGGTTAGACCTTAAATCAAATAGCACCAAGCTCTGATACCAATTGTTAGACCCTAGAGGGGGGGTGATTAAGGTCTTATGCTAATCTAATCCGATTAAATGCCAATTAAAAATACTTA
>BQKN01052368.1:0-10399 GCA_022839385.1 Asparagus kiusianus | reverse complement strand
CGTAACCTTAGGTCAACGCCGGACAGCGCGTTGCAACCCATGCGGATCTTAAACCCTGAGGCAGACGCCGGTCAACGCGTAACCTTAGGTCAACGCCGGACAGCGCGTTGTGTCAAAAGTCAACCCATGCGGTTCTAAAACCCTAGGGAGTACGCCGGTCAACGCGTAACCTTAGGTCAACGCCGGACAGCGCGTTGCGTCAAAAAGTCAACCGAAACCCTCAAGTCAACACGATGTGACGGGGATAGCAAGTTCAAAAGTCAACTCAATGACACGACCCAAACTCAACTCATCAGCTGTAGACTCGAGACTCCGACGACGGCCAGGCGATAAACGCAGCGCCGGAACAACTTCGGTTATTCGACAAAGCACCGGATAAACCAAAGATCGAAAGAGCCGAGAGTTAAAGCGAACCACAGGTCCCTTAGGCCGACTGAAGGCTGGACCAATCATATCCAAAGTATTCCGGTCTCTTCTATAAAAGAAACGAGTCCGAAACACTTTGGAGGGGGTATCTGTAGGCATCGAAAATTGCCGATAGGTCCCCACCCATAGCTCGGTGTTAACGATCGACGATTGGACATCGCTACCCAGTTCACAAGAGCTCAAATGATGCCGGTGAGCGACTAAAGCAAACCGACGGATTACGTGAGCCGACAGAACGTCAGAATCACGAGGATACGGGTTGACCGAAAACCCCGCGATCACCGCAATCGGACCAACGCCCGCTGTGCCCCGATCACCCCACGGATAATCCAACCATCGAGGCCTACAGAGCTCGCCGTCACGATTCCAACGCATCCGAAATCACTCAAATCCAAGTTCGGACGAAAAGTCAACGGCGAGTCAACGGCGAGTCAACGGTAGGACAACGGCAGAACAACGGCACAGCCTCGGACTGCGTTGGGACACCCAAATGGGCCTCGGCAGGCCCGAGACACCCCCTAGGGGGTGTCTCACATCAGCCCCCCTCCTCTTGTTCGCCTATAAATAGGCCCCTAGGGCCTCCTTTGTGAGGGGCTCCTGATTTTTGCTCTCAATTCAAGGCTGAATTATCTTAGCCAAGGATTGTTCTGCAAGAGAGCGGCGAAGCCCTGCCGGAGTGAGGAGTCAGAGTCTGCAAGATAGCGGCGAAGCCCTGCCGGAGCAAGGAGTAAGGCGTTCTTCATCAGCTCCCTTCATTCACCCATCCTTTTCCTTGGTGTTGCCCTTCGCAGGCAACACTAAGAAGAGCTATTATCTCATTTTAGCCGAGATATACGCTTATAACTTCTAGATCTCACGCGGATCGACGAAGTTCTGTTTCTATATCCCTCTGCGGATAGACGAAACTCTGCCGGATTTTCCCAGAAAGGATCTTGAAGAGTCGGCGGTCCACGGATATTGACGTCCCCGTCACAGGCCAACAACCCACGCAAGCGAGACCGTACCAAACCGGGATCTCGTGTTTATTTTCGTTAAAGTTGTAACTCTTTTGTTTTCATTTTATCCTGTTGTAACGCTCAAAGTTGTAACAGATCTCGAAAAAGAGAACATCAATGAAAACAGCAACTTTTACCGGAAACAACTAGCTCTTCTTAGTGTCACCTGCGAAGGGTAACACCAAGGAAAAGAAAGGGGGAATGAAGAAGAAGTTGATGAAGATCTCTTGCTCCTCGATCCGGCAGGGCTTCGCCGCTCTCTTTTGAAAACCCCGACTCCTCACTCTGGCAGGGCTTCGCCGCTTCACACAAGAGCAATCCTTGGCTAAGATAATTCAGCCTTGAATTGGGAGCCCCTCACAAAGGAGGCCAAGGAGGCCTATTTATAGGCAAAGGAGAGGGGGGGGGCTGAAATGGAGAGGACACCCCTAGGGGTGTCTCGGCCAGGCCGAGACACCCATGGGGTGTCTCGGCCAAACCGAGACACCCTAGGGTGTCTCGGGTTGGCCGAGACACCCTTGGGGTGTCTCGGGGTGTCTTGGTTTTGCCAAGACACCCCTCGGGTGTTTCGAGCTTGCCGAGATGCCCCGGGTGCCTCGGTTCAGTCCGAGACTGTCCGCCGTTGTCCCGCCGTTGATTCTTCGTTAACTTTTCGTCCGAACTCGGATTTGAGTGATTTCGGATGTGTTGGAATCTTGTCGGCGAGCTCTGTAGACCCATCGGTTGGATTATCAGTGGGACCAACGGGAGTTGAAGAGCGTTGGTCCGTTTGTAATGATCACGGGGTTTCCGGTCAGTCCGTATCCCCGTTGTTCTGAGATTTGTTGGCTCACGTAGTCCGTCGGTTCACTTCAGGCGCTTGCCGACGTCATTTGAACTCTTGTGAACCGGGTAGTGACGTTCAATCGTCGCTCGTTGACACTGAGCTGTGTGCGGGGACCTATCGTCCATTTTCGATGCCTACAATGAGAAGCACACCGCGTTCCGAACACCCCTCAGTGTATTTTGCTACACAGTCATGCCCTTCGGCTTGAAGAATGCAGGTGCTACATATCAGCGAGCTATGTCAAAGATCTTTCAGGAGCATCTCCGAAAGACTGTCGAGTGCTACGTGGACGATCTGGTCGTGAAAAGCCGTGATAAAAAAGATCACATTAAAGACTTGAAGACCATGTTCGATTTGATGTGGGCCCATCAATTGAAGATGAATCCCACTAAGTCTTTCCTCGGAATGTCCAGTGGTAAATTCCTGGGCTTCATCATCACCACCAAAGGTATTCACATCGACCCAGATAAGGTAAAGGCGATTAATGAATTGCAACCGCCAAGAAACCTCAAAGAGCTCAGAGGACTACAAGGGCGATTGGCTTATATCCGTCGGTTCATCTCAAACCTTTCGGGGAAATGCCAACCGTTCTCCAGGCTCACAAAGAAAGGCGTGTCATTCGTATGGGACGATGCTTGTCAAAAGGCATTCAATGATATTAAAGAATATCTCTCGAAACCTCCCGTACTCATTGCACCGAAATCAGGTAAACCGTTCTTGATCTATATCAAGGCGACGAGCCACTCATTAAGTGCGTTGCTTGCACAAGATGACGATAACGGTCACGAGAAGGCGGTGTATTATTTAAGCCGAACCATGGTAGGCGCTGAATCTCGATATCCCATGATCGAGAGAGAATGCCTCGCTTTAGTGTTCGCCATCCAAAAGATGCAGCATTACTTGGTCGGACAGACCATCTATGTCATCTCTAAAGTTAATCCGGTCCGAGTGTTCATGACTCAACCAGCTTCCATGAGTTGGCGGTTAGCAAAATGGGCCTTGCTCTTGTCCTAATACGATCTGCACTTCAAACAGCAGAAATCAGTAAAAGGACAGGCCATCTGTGATCTCTTGGCAGCTAATCCAACTACGGACACCGCCGAGATATACGACGACCTACCTGATGAAACTCACGAAGTCAATGCAACTTCACACCAACAAGTGTGGCGTTTATACTTCGATGGCGCTTCCCGTGCAGCTCTTGTCGCAAGTACTCCTGGATGTTCTAAGGTCTCCTCCGGAGTTGGAGTTGTCTTAGTTTCCCCAGGGAAACATGTGATACCTCGAGCGTACTCATTAACCGAGCCATGCTCGAATAATGTGGCGGAGTATAACGCACTGATTATAGGGCAAAATTTCGCCAAGGAACTGGGGGTTGAGTATCTCGAAGCTTTCGGTGATTCTCAACTGATAGTTAAACAAGTCCAAGGGGAGTATGAAGTCCGAAGTCAGGATTTGCTACCATACCACAAGATGGCGGTGGAGCTAGCGGAATCATTTGAAGGATTCTTCATCGAGCACGTTCCGCGGTTGCAGAACACCTACGCAGATGCGTTAGCAGCTTTAGCCGTATCTCTGGCACAGCCACCCGGGACAGAACAATTTGTCACGGTAAGAACTCACCAACTCCTGGTGCCACTCTTCGATAAAGAGGACAAAGAGGAGGAAGTTCAGGAGGTGCACGCAACTCAGGCTGAGTTCGAGCCCCGGGATTGGCGCTTCCCCATCATCGACTACGTCCTACATGGAATCTTGCCAGAAGACGTGAAGGAGAGAGAGTCAATCAGACGAAGAGCTCCAAGATTCTACTATAATACGGAGAATCGAACGTTATATCGCAGGGGGTACGATGGACTGCTAGCACGTTGCCTATCGACCAAGGAAGCTGAAGAAGCCCTTAGAGAGGCGCATGAAGGATCGTGCGGCGCACACCAACCCGGCCCCAAGCTTTATGATCACATCAGAAGAATGGGGTACTTTTGGCCTTTCATGATGAGTGATGCAATCACATACGCTCGAAAGTGTCACGCATGTCAAGTACATGCGAATTATATGCACCAACCTCCGGAGCATCTACATCCTTCGGTGACGTCGTGGCCATTTGAGACTTGGGGAATGGACATTGTTGGTCCTATAAATCCTCCGTCAGTCAAAGGTGACCGGTTCATCCTGGCAATCACCGATTACTTCTCTAAATGGGCTGAAGCAGTTCCACTCAGAGAAGTCAAGACGAGCAACGTCATTGCATTCATCAAGCACCATATCATCTATAGGCATGGTGTTCCAAGACGAATCATACACGACAACGGTCCTCAATTTATCAGCAACGCCTTCATAAGGTTCTACGAAAAGTTCAAAATTCAGGACATCTTGTCAACAGCCTATAATCCCACAGCAAACGGATTAGCTGAACCCTTCAACAAGACTATCATAAAGCTCTTGTCGAAACTTGTGAAGAGTAACAAGAGGGATTGGGACGACAAGCTCGGCGCGGCTCTATGGGCCTATCGTACTACGGTACGCACACCAACCGGCGCAACCCCATACTCATTGGTATACGGATGTGAAGCCGTTTGTAGGCATCGAAAATTGCCGATAGGTCCCCGCACACAGCTCAGTGTCAACGAGCGACGATGGAACGTCACTACCCGGCTCACAAGAATTCCAACGACGTCGGTAAACGCCTGAAGTGAACCGACGGACTACGTGAACCGACAGAATCTCAGAACAACGGGGATACGGACTGACCGATAACCCCGTGATCACTGCAAACGGACCAACACCCGTCGTGTCCCGTTCGCCTCACTGATTATCTGGCCATTGGGGCCCACAGAGCTCGCCGTCAGAATTCCAACGCATCTGAAATCACTCAAATCCGAGTTCGGACAAAAAGTCAACAGCGGGACAACGGCAGAACAACGGCACGGCCCCGAGTTGAACCGGGGATACCCAAACGGGTCTCGGCAGGCTCGAGACACCCCCAAGGGGATGTCTCGGTCACAACCAAGACACCCCATGGGGGGTGTCTCAAACCTTGGCCGAGACACCCCTAGGGGGGTGTCTCTCCCCCTTTGGCCCCCTAGGCCCTCTCATTTGGCTATAAATAGCCCCCTTAGCCCTCCATTTACAAGGGCTCCTAATTTTGCTCCCAATTCAAGGCTGAATTATCTTAGCCAAGAATTGCCTTTGGTCTGAAGCGGCGAAGCCCTGCTGGAGTGAGGAGTCAGAGTCGGCAGGAGAGCGGCGAAGCCCTGCCGGATCGAGGAGTCTCCACCGTCATTCACCCCCCTTCCTTAGTGTTGCTCCTTAGCGGTGACACTAAGAAGAGCTATTATCTCGTTTTAGCCGAGATATACGCTTATAACTTCTAGATCTCACGCGGATCGACGAAGTTCTGTTTCTGAATCCCACGCGGATAGACGAAACTCTGCCGGATTTTACCGGAAAGGATCTTGAAGAGTCGGCGGTCCACGGATATCAACATCCCCGTCACAGGCCAACAACCCACGCAAGCGAGACCGTACCAAACCGGGCTCTCGTGTTTATTTTCGTTTAAGTTGTACCCCTTTGTTTTCATTTTATACTGTTGTAACGATCGAAGTTGTAACAGATCTCGAAAAAGAGAACATCAATGAAAACAACAACTTTTACCGGAAACAAGCTGGCGACCACAGTGGGAGCCAACGATCTCGCCGCCGAGATCGTCGTGACGCAACCGGCCTTCAAGATCCGGGTGAATGAAGAGATCGAATACGAGTTCGATCAGCAGAAGTTTGAAGAGTACCTCTCTTCCTCCTCCTCCAGATCCGCATCCCCGAACCGGTGCAAGAAGACATCCTCTTTCAAGAACGTTCGTGGGACTTCCAGCTCCAAGATCCAAGAGCCCGTTGCCGCCGCTGCCGTTGCACCATGTAACGCTCCCGCGTCATCAACTTCAAAGGCAACGAATGATGCAACTCTGGTTCTGTCCAAGAGGGCCCGCCAAAGACGGCGTCAACGCCTTGCTCTACAACAAGCCAAGGCCGCTGAATCAACGGACGGGATCCACTACAACGAAGATCTGAAGTCCAGGTACCGCCAAGAGCAACAACGGCAAACCACCAACTCCTCCTCCGAAACTGAAGCGAACAAGTGGATTCGCATGAAGAGGAATCGCTCCACCCTTGAGGAGCGAATCAAGAAGAGGCGGGCATTGCTCACACAAGCCCGACTTCTCCTAAAAAAGGCGGAGGAGATGCAGAAAGAAGAGGCGGCCACAAAGCCGTCTACAAGCAAGTGGGTGTGGTTGCCAAAACCAAAACCAGCGCCTCGAACACAAGGTGGTGGAGTTGCTGCCCAAGGTTTGTCAAAATCAGATCCGGTGCCTTTGACGGAGCCAAGTAACAAAGGGGATCATTCAAAACCCAGGGTTCCTTTGAAGGGTCGCCTCGGTCCCTTACCGGAGAATCGAGGTAGAGTACCCATCAAGGAAAGACTGGGACCATTGAAAGGTCCCCAAATTGCAAATCAGACTGGGGGTCGAATCAATCCCCCCAGGAAAGATGATAAAGGGAAATCCCCTATCACCGACCGCATTGGTTTGCGAGTCGAAATACAAGAGCCCGTTCAGTTTCTACGCTCACAAAAGCGTAAAATTGAACGGGCCACTCTTGAGAAAACTAACCAAGTGTTGCATTCCCAAAGGGAAACACACTCATCTGATGATGAAAGTGTTATACCGGGGAATACACACCAACACTCTATAGGTTGCTCCAGTTGTAAAGCTGATGAGTTGTACTATAGAGCTGGGGGTGTGGAAAAACCCCGGAAGAAATATGTGCAGGACATGGAGTCTCACTGCCCGTGCGCCAATATCATCAAAGCGGTGCTGTCGGGATGCTGCTGTGCCCAAACCCCAAAGAGAGTTTCGGTGTTCGAGAGAATTTCCACACCGAGGCGTTCCCACAAGAAGAAGTTCATCCGCCAAGAAGACGAGTATCTAAGGGTGACGGCTAATATGACCGGCAGAACAAGATCGACGCAACCCTTCAACCGGGACCAACTTGCCGAGATATCCCGATGCATGACGCGGTTGCGGACGGGAGCCCTTGGCCGGAAGGACTACCGTAGGGTGCCGAAGGGGCTTTCTCTAGAAGAAGAGGCGTCGGATACTGATTCAGACTCCTGCTCGGCCGTAGCGTCCGATGACACGGCATCAAGCGCGGGACAACCTTGCTCATCGCTTATGATCAACGCCGAACAAGTAACCAAGATACTTGAAGAGGCCCTGGCTAAGCAGAAAGAGGCCTTCAAAATCGAAATGGAAACGGCCATGCTACGGATGAGGGAAGAGCACGACCAGCAAATTCGCGCTCTATCTAATCAACTCGGGGAATCCAGCCGTCGTAACCATGCTAACCAAGCAGGTAGCGATTCGGATGCGGATGAACCCCTCAACGCCGAGAACCCTCCGGTTAACCAAAACGCTGGGGGTGGTAATACAGGGGGTGGCCCCGTCATCCCACCTTCAATTTGTCCAAGCTCCAGCACAAGCGGGGATGAGAAGATGAAAGATCTCGAGAGCAAAATTAACGCATTAATGTCTGCTCGAGAGGTAAAGAAGATCGGAATTCCTTGTCCTTACCCAAAAGAGTGGGACTCGATTCCGTATCCGGCAAAGTTCAATCTGATCAACTTCACGCCATTCGATGGGAGAGGCTCGCCCACTCAACATTTGATCTACTTCAAGTCTCACTTGGGCATGATCTCCGGCAATGAACCCTTGATGGTTCGGTCATTCGTCGGCACTCTTCGCGGAGCTGCCTTCGATTGGTACCGCCGTCTTAAATTCGGAAGCATCAACAGTTGGGAAGACTTGGAGAACACGTTCCTCACTCATTTCTTTGATGACGATGACGAAATATCCATTAGGACACTCTTCGACGAGAAACAAAAGAACGGAGAGTCGGTGGATACCTTCATCAAACGCTTCCGCAACAAGGCGATGAACTGCAAAGATCCCATCACAGAGGAGTTCATCTTGCAGACTTGTCATAACAACTTATCCATTAACATCTTGGATGTTATGGGAATAGAGTCGTCCGACACTTGGAAGGATTTGAGGGCCCGAGGAGAGCAAGCCGAACGATTCCTTAAAAGGAAGAAGGCCGAGAGGAGCCAACCGATGGCTAATTCTCCAAACTCGAACTTCGCCTCTCGTGATGGGGGTGAAACATCTGCAGCGGTTGCTAATCAAACGTCGCAACAGCAATCCCGGAGGCAGCAGAAGACTCCGGATCAAAGGCCTCAAAAGGAGTATTCCTTCAAGGACGAAGATGTTCCAGCCATCTTCAAATCCCTCCTGGACAATAACAAGATCAGGCTCCCACCTATTGCAAATCAGGAGGAAGCTGACGATATTGCGGATCCGAAGTACTGCGCATACCACAGGAGGATCCATCACCCAACCAAGGCGTGCTTTACACTCAAGGATAGCATCCAAACCTTGGTTGAAGCCGGCGTCATAACGCTAGGGTAAGCTAGTCAAGAACGGCACAACTCCAGTGGGTGCAAGAGTATAAACTGTATCCCCGAACTCCGAAGAGTATATGAGTATAAACTGCTTCTCAATCCTCCGACCGGTATAAGAGGTTAAACTGCTCCCTGATACTCTAATAGGTTTATGAGTCTAAACTATTTCCTCCCTTCCACGGGAAGTTCCTAGAAGAATGCCATGTGTGGTATTCTTAAGGATAACCTGATCGTGCATCTAATTCAATGACACACCCAGTTTTATAAAGAAAAGCTGGGGGTGGATAATTCATCATTTACCAAAGCCAAATTCTCCTCTCGATTCGTCCAAAGAACGAGAGGTCCAATTTCAAATCGAGTAACCAAACCTTACGACAGTTAGGGTTATCCGAGTCTTTTCGATTCTCGGAGTGGAGATCCCACTCCTAGTTTCACCTTTCGGATTCTGGGGGTGGAGATCCCACCCCGAGTTTCCTTTGCAAATGAAGATAGAATATAAAATTCTTCCTCTTCAGCACTGGGAGATAGAATATAAAATTCTTCCTCTCTCAGCCTTTCGATTCTCGGAGTAGAGTTTTCACTCCTAGTTTCGTTCTTTCGGATGCTGGGGGTGGGGGTCCCACCTCAAGTTTCCTTTCCATTGGGAGATAGAATATAAAATTCTTCCTCTTCCATTGAACGGTTTAGTCTTTCACCGATTGAGAAAAGACACCGGAGTTCGATTCTGGGGTATTTTATCCCGAAGCCTAAGGAGGGATGAGTCAGCGCCTAACACGCATTGCCGGTTAGTCCTTGACCGTTAAAAAGGACAAGCCCACATATTCCACATTGTGGTAAGATCCGTACTTCACACGTACGGGGAATTTGATCTCGAAGCCTAAGCAGGGATAAATCAACGCCTAACACGCGTTGCCGGGTAGTCTATTCCCGTGAGAAAGACGAAGTCTACGTATTCAATATCGTAGCACTAAAAGAGTTAACTCTTTTAGCACGACGTCACATGCGGAACGGACTTAAACAATCCGCATGCTAGCCCGACTCAAACGGTAGTCGGTAAAGGCTCATCAAACCCGTTGATGGCTGAGAATTTGCCAAATATTCTATAAATGCGAGTCATGGACGCACCAGCTCCATTAGTTGGTCTCGTGACTCGAGCATCCAACAACTTCAAAATGGAATCCACATATGCAGATGAATCAGCTTTAGCAGTTGGTCCTGCAACCCCTCCACAAATTCTGGGTTATAAGTTTGCGGCCTAAATCTTGGGATTTCAACCCCAAATTCGTGGCCTCTTTGCAAATGAACCCCTTTAAAAAAACTTTTAGGGACTGTTTTGCAAATAAACCCCTCAGAAGATTCTTTAACCCTTTTGCATAAAGCACCCCCACAATCCTTCATCAAATGAGCACAGATCAAAACCCCCCAAGCGGTTCCAAAACCCTAAGGTAGACGCCGGTCAACGCGTAACCTTAGGTCAATGCCGGACAGCGCGTTGCGCCAAAAGTCAACACGTGCCGACGGAAGTCAACACGTGACGACGAAAGTCAACACGTGGCAACGAAGCTCAACCCACGCGGCTCAAAAGCCCTAAGGTAGACGCCGATCAACGCGTAACCTTAGGTCAACGCCGGACAGCGCGTTG
>BQKN01052366.1:0-10415 GCA_022839385.1 Asparagus kiusianus | reverse complement strand
TTTTTAGTCGATTGATACATTGTATTAGTCGACTAATAACATATAATCAGCATGTTTTGATTTTTAAAAACGAATTTTTAGGGCCTTTAAAAATAGTAAATAAATTCCAAAAATGTGAAATTTTGGAATACGTTTTCAAATATAATAACAAAATTGTTTGAAAATTTTTTTACAAAAAGGACCTCGTATTTGTGAAAACTCAACGTTTAGCAAAAAAATCAAAATATGAGTTTTAAAAATGTGTGAGTGTGTTATCCCAAGAACTTCAAATATAATCTATCATACTACTTACCTACATTAAGCATTAGAGAGAAATAAAAATGCAAATATCCCTCACATATAAGTACATAGCTTGAGTCTTGATAATTGATTCTATATTGATGAAGTTTCTCTTGTATGTTGTGTTCTTTGAAAGCTTTGCTTCATCACTTTGCCTCCACCTCCTTAGATATCATCGTTGTAGCTTGTTGTTCCATCCAATCCTCCAACAATGATGCTAACAAGCTTAATAAATTGTAATCTACACAATATAGTTCAACAAGCAACTAACACCAACAATGATGTTTGTAAATCATTATCAAAACAATAAGGCTAACACATAATTCATGGCGTCTGGGTAGTTCCTTTTAATCAAAATCAGCATGCCAACCGTCCATCTTCAAGGCCTCACTGAAGATTTGAACTCAAAGGAACCTTGGCTAATGAGATGGCAGATAGAATTCTGACTCATCTTCGTCTATTAACGAGTCGTCTGCTACTGTAAAAAGAAAAATCCAACTATAGAGTTTCTATGCTGGCTACATCATCCACTACAAAACTACCTTTGAAACAGAGACAAGGATAAATCATAAGTGGTTCAACACCTTGAGCATCAGATGTCTGCAACAGACACTTTCCATAATATGTAATTTCAAATATCAATGAAATTCTTACTAAAGCATGGACTGACTCCTGTCTCACACTTCAAAGCATTCGACTCCTCAATCGAATTACAAGCCATTGGTACCTTTTTATAAATAAACCCAAGGCACCAACCCTATGGTCGACTCCTACATTCGCCTCTCGGCCATACGGGGATATCGAAGACCTAGGCGCCTACGTAAGGCCTAGGCACCTAACTGTAGGGTTATCATTCAGTCTCAAGTTTTTCTAAGACCTAGTCAACTCTCGAGAGTTCTAGGCATTCGACTCCTCAATCGAATTATATGCCCTTGGTACCTCTTTAGGATAAACCCAAGGCACAACATATGGTCTAATCATCCAGTGCTACTTAACCATCATGGCTATTTAAAACCTAAGCATCCAAATAAGTCTTGGGTGACCCAACCTCAGGGTTGGCATGTCAACAAGCCATTAGTACCTCTTCAGGATAAACTCAAGGAACAACATATGGTCGAATCCTCCAGTGCAAGTCGACCATCATGGCTATTTAAAACTCAGACATCCAAATAAGTCCAGGGCAATCCAACCTCAGGGTTAGCATGTCAACAAGCCCTTGGTACTTTTTTAGGAATAAACCCAATGCATCAACCCCATGGTCGACTCCCACAGTCGCCTCTCGATCATACGAGGATATCGAAGACCTAGGCACCATGTAAGACCTAGACACCCAACCTCAGGTTATCATTCTATCAAAAAGACCCTCATGTCGTCTTGAATGAGTCTAATGTATGAATTCTGAAAGCTTGGATTAATAGTTTTGTGACATACAAACTCAAGCAAATCTTTTCCAAGTTTTTGTCAATAAAAGAACTACATATCCATCCAACATAAAACGCTAAGTGAACCAGTTGTCTTGATTCCCCCAAGTACGAGTCGACACATCACAACTGCCTCATTCTAGCTAATTTTTAGTTCTTAATCAGAACAAAGTTACAAAACAAAGAGAATATAAAAAATGAAGGCAAACTCATGAATGGAAATAAAAGTTGATTTTTATTCAATAAGAAGGGACTTCATTACAAACTTCTTAAAAAAAGGAGAGATATAAGTCTTTAGAGCTCCTGACCAGATTCGGGAGTAGGACTTGGCAGTCTCCTGGCGACAGCAAGTAAAGAAGATTCCCCAGGGGTCTCAGAAGTAGGCTCATCCTCATCGTTACTTGCTACTAAATCTAACCCGCCTCCACTTCTCTTGACATCTTTCAAGAGATTAAGACAGCAGGAGACGTGGGGAGGATAAAAGCGGTTAGAAGAAGGAGGTCGATGGCCAGGGTTGTTGTCTCCCTACTAGGAGAAGACTCATCTACCAGCCCTATATTTTCCAAGTAGTTAAGTTGAGTAACCAGCAGACCTGTTCCTGCTGGCTGAGGCCCCATAACTGGTCCGACTGGGTGTCGCGTATCAACCCTTGTCCTCCCCTTAATTCGAAGGCAATTTCGATCACATGAGGTATCAAGTAGGCCACTTCCTCAGTCCCAAGAGCCTCCCTCAATTTCTTTTTGGGTTTGATAGCGGAGCTTGGCCCTTCGGCCTCTATGTCCCTCTTGTGATTCTCCCTCAGTGGAAGAGCAAGAGTACTCGCCCTCGCCCTATCGCCAGTGGAAGACAAGATCATGGATAAGCCCACCGCTCGAAGAGATGCATCATTGAATTGATCATCCCTTTCCCATATTCCGGCATAAGATCAGATCCTCTCTATGTCACTCATCTCTCAATCGCTAAAGGTAACCGGCCTCAACGCATCCCTATTCGCCTCCGGCCAAGTTGAGCAAGCGAATACACGGTCGGCGCTGTAGATGCACATATACTTTTCTCTCCAGCTCTCGCTCGACTCTGAAGAATTAGAGACAAGTTGAAAATCACCACTGTAGTGGTAAAAGTAGTGCGGGTCATTTTCAGCCGACCCGATGCTAACTAGATGACGAGCAATTTCATGCTTAGCTGTACTCCCACATGGTGGCAATTATTATAAAAGCCACAAAAGCTCCCACTACACCCGGGTAAAACTAGGAAGGGGAAACACCCAAAGCAGCATGTACCTCCCTAATGAAAGGATGAAGAGGCAACCATAAACCTTGCTCTAAATGGGCTAGATATACAGGCACTCGATTCTTGTCGTGCCTGTGCACCGGCTCGCTCCTCTCGAACACTACCAGTGTAAGAGACCTGGAGATATTATAAAGCTCGTAGAGCCTCACTAGGTCATCCATGCAGACTCTTGAGCGAATGAGGTTGAGAAGAGTAAGCTTTTCCTCATTACGGCCAATGGTCGAAGCTTGAGAAGCCATTAAAGAAAATTTCTGCTCAAGGTTTAGAAGACAAGTTTTTTCAAGAGCAAAAGTTTGTAAAGGGAGTCTATCAGCCTTGGCGAGCTATTTATGGCATTCTAGAAAGCCACGTGGGCTCATCTAAAGATGTTTTGTGTTTCAAAATAAACGTATGAGATGTGCCTTGGAATCCTAACCGTTTTATTCAAAACACGAAGTGCCGCATCTTTATTACCCCACATCTGGGCACTGGAAAAATGGATCACCCCTCATTTACTCCATGATGCTTCGATTCCTACAAATAGTGGTTCAACTCCCTGAGTAATATCAGCCAATAAGAACAGAGCCATGGAAGATATAGGGGTACCAAATGACATCAATCACGAAAGATAGCAGAAGCTCTTCAGTTTCTCAAGTGGATTCACAAGGGTTAGCATGTTATTTTATTTTCACTCGGACCTGGCTCAAGCTGACTCCAAGCGAAACCGGCTAACTGTTATGGTGTTCCCATTCGCTAAAAATATAATGCATAAGCAAAGCACTGATGATCGCATTTCAACAATCAAGGCCCCAATAACCTTAGTGGCCAAGACCAACAAAGGCCTCGACCCCGCCAACTTATCAAGTCGACATTCTTTCATACCAACATGAAAGGTGGGATGAGCCGACTCTCCTATCAAAGACAACTCACAAAGAGCACTCGACCATTTACTCGGCGACTCATGGAGACGACTTGATGAACATTCCCTATCGACTAGATTGAGGAATAACCTCCACCTCAAGTCTCTTCCCCTGAGCACATGTCATCATCCCGGTCCACCTCGGACAAACCTTATCTTGATCCTAGCCTGAAGGCCTTCATGACTTATTAGTTGCCCACGTACCTTCTGTCACGCTCCCAATCACTTCTCGAAAAATGCGAAGAGCTGATTTCCCATGCCGAAGTGACTTCCTTCCAATCGCCAGCCGACACCTGCAAAATAAGGGATAACTCAGTCTGTTAGTGTGTCTTCTGCCACATTCTCAATCACTTTCCAGAAAATACGGAGACACCCTCTCCCGTACTGAAGTGACTTCCCTCCAGTCTCCAGCCGACACCTGTAAATCGAGGGATGACTCGGCTCTTAGCCCACATTTCGCCACCGCCTCCCTATGCTTGGCTGGAAGTGACCTATTTATCTCCACGTCATGGCGATATATACAGGTATGCTCCTAACCAAAAAAAGAATGAAGAAAGAACCTCAAAGGAGGAGTCTCTCTCTCTCTCTCTCTCTCTCTCTCTCTCTCTCTCTCTCTCTCTCTCTCTCTCTCTCTCTTAAAGAAGAGAAAAAAGAACACAACGTTTCTTCATATACACATAGGAGCTCACACAAACCCTCTGTAGCGGCACTTTGCCACCTCAAGAACCACCTTGGTTCCTGACATTCCCCTTCCCCATTCGAGTTTCACTAACTTGACCGTCGGAAGAACCACGGGGAAACCGGTCCCCACCCTCTCACGGGTTCTTCTTGTCTGTGGAGCGTGGACTCTAGACTCTAATTCAAGAACTAGATATAAAGTCGGAGAAGGAGGCGTCTCCTTCATCAATCTCCTCTACCTCGTCCCGGCGAGGATCCGGGGGAACCGACCTATTCTTCTGGATACGATTGACTGTTTGATCTTAGTCATCAACAAATACATTATTAACATATTAAATATTTATGTTTAATGTGTTATTATATTATTATATAAGATATTTTATTTATTACATTTTTATATTATTTAATAAATATTACTAATATATTAAATTAACTATAATATGGTATAGTATAGTATAATATAATAAGCATGTTGATAATAACTCTATATTAATTACATTTAGTATATCATGTTTGATATTATATTGACATATTCTCAAACTCAAAACCAAAACACCAAACTTAAAACACCTAAAATGTGTTTTGAAATAAGTGTTGTGTTTTTGATTTGATGATGATTTAACTTAAAAAACACCATGGTTTCCAAACGCATGGTGTTTTATTTTTGACAAAAACACCATGAAAATAAGTAAAACAACATGATATCCCAACGGAAGCTTAGCTATTCTGTGCATTTCAATCCCTACCCACAGCTAACAAGTTGTCGGTATAACGAGGCGACGACTCACGTAGGGGGCAAGATTGCATTATAAGCAGTCACTCTTTGTCATTCGTTTGTATCCTATTGATCAGTTGCAGAAATGTAAATCCCTAGATAGAGATACTCTAGCCTAGGTGCTGATCTTTACTAAATTCGTACAAGTCAGAAGAATAAGGGGCTGTTTGCTTGGGGGATTTTTCGGGTAAAAGAGCCCGAAAGCCTGACAAATTGTCAGGCTTTTGGGCAAAAACGCGTTTTATAAGCGCGTTTTTGCCCGAAAGTCTGACAATTTGTCAGGCTTTCGGGCGCTTTCAATCTCAAAACCCCGGAAGCAAACAGCCCCTAAATGACACATGCTATACGCTGGCATGAGATGGACTTGTACTAACATGCTATCTGCGGGCATGAGATGGGACTTGTACTAAGGAGGCGACCATTTCATTTTGGTAAATATAATCGTACACTAGACCCTCCTTATTCATTTTTATACTGAGAAATCTATGTCTACTTGCACAAATATATCGGGGGAACCGATGACTGGATCTTTGATGTAACACTATAGAAGTTACAGATATTTCTAGGTATTGTTGATATTTCTCTCAAACAAACCATTCGAAATACAACTTCTCTAAATAGACAATTCAAGATAGCGATATAAAGGCAATTTTATCTTTTAAATTGTTAATAATTAATTTTAGCATTTATAGTAATTCAATAAACAGATGATCACCTACAGCAAATACTTCATGTAACATCTGTGAGACCACTATTTGCTACAATTTGTTTTTGCAAATAATTAATCAACAAGCCTAGAGATTTAAAAGTATCAATGTCTAAAAAATGTATATTTCGGTTCATAAAAGAGAGGATGCTTGTCCGATACGGTCTTATAAGAGATTTTGAGAGACTAATAACCTCTAATATCAACAATCAAAGATGCATGAGAATGAACAACAATTTATATCTTCTCGGAAACTCTTTTAATCATTTATACAGAATTGAGTCTCTATATTCTATTTACAGAGATACATACTCTTAATTTTACAATTCAAATTGCAACAAATTCATACTAATTATTCATTTACAACAAGAAAATAACAAGCAGATAATATATAATTTATGAGTGATTTAAGTTCCTCTTAGATAAAGGATATCAATAATATATGTTCTCTAATTTTTTAACTATATATCTTTAACCAAGCCAAATGCTAACACTGGTTAAATTTTGAAGTCTATTTCTTATCAGTCAATTTTACCATGTTCCTATCTAATATGAGAAGTGCTCTATAACTAATTTGTTGTACCAACCATGCAACATTATAAAAACAATTGCTATTCTATTTACATCCTACTCTATACGCTTTACTGTGGGTGGTTACTAGGGGTCTATATAAAAGGAATTTTGATGAATTGCCTTCACCTAAAATTTATTTGAGAAGAGAAGAAATATGAGAAAGATTTATTTCGTTTTATCCTACTGATAATTTGTTTGCCAGTCTTTGAGTCAAATGAGGTTGTATATTTAGAGAAAGAGAACATAAATAGAGCATTAAAAATAAGACTAGGTAAAAAAAATAAGACTTGCTAAATAGACTTCATGTACTCTTTTCGAGGTCAGATTTAAGCACCTTTCTTTTTCTTTTTCTTTTCTTCTTTTTCTTTTTCTTTTCTTCTTTTTCTTATTTAATGCATAGTCACATTGTTTAATGCTACATAGTCTCTATCAAGTTGAGAAGGGTGGTTGACATTAAAAATATTTTATCATTATTTCTCTAGTAGTACAATACTCAATACTCTCAAATACAGATATTCTTTCTACTACAAACTACTACACCACTACACTCTTTTACAACTCTCCATTCATCATTCCCAAATGGCTCCTTCACGTATTCTATTACAACAATGTTAGCATACTTGGAATTTGACTTCCTAGGTCTAGTTGATCTTCGAACCTGCATGTTTGTTCTTCAACGATATCTTCTATCTGACTCGAACGCTCCTCTTGTAATGTTATCTAATGAACATCTATCTTCTATGGATTCTTCTCCTTCGAATATGTAAGAGAACTTAGTTCTATCTTCTTTAATTGCTACAGTTCTTCTTCTTGACTTGGATCACTAGCTTCTTCTGTAACTGATCGATCCTCTAGATTATTAGAATCTAGGAGCATAACTTCTTGTGGATTCCACCAAGACGAGGCTTCGTAAAACACTATATTTCTTAATGTATAGCATCGCTCGCAAGATCTCCATCCTTTTCTTTTGTTGTCATACCCCACAAAAATGCACCTCATGGCCCTCTTGTCGAACTCGCTGTGAAGGTGATCAGACACAAAGACAAAAAATGCACCTCATGGCCTTTGTTGAACTTGCTATGAAGGTGATCGGGCACAAAGACATAGCACACACAACCTAAGACTCTAAAATGACTTGATGTTGGTTTGATATTCTATAGCTTTTTAAAGGGTGACAAGAACTGTAACTTTGATTGTGGTAACAGATTGAACACATGAACCACAATCTTCGTACACTCCATCCAAAAACATCCTCGTACATTCTTGGCAGCAAGCATGCGTCTGTAATTTTCTGCGAGATGACAATTCTTCCTTTCTACTACGCCATTCTGTTGCGGAGTATTTGGGCATTTTAGTTATCGCCGAATCTTGTGCTGCCTCAAGTAGTCGTTGAACTCATGTGATGTGTACTCTCTGCCATTGTCTATGCATAGGCAACAAATCTTCTTTTCAAGTTCTTCTTCGACTTCTTCTTAGAATTGCTTGAATTTGGTGAGTTCTTTAGACTTTTTCTTCATAAAATAAACCCAAACATTCATTGAGTAATTGTGAATGAAAGTAATCATATGTTGCATCCCACCAATTGATTCTTGCTTTACTCGACCAAATACATCTAAGTGTACAAGCTCCAAAGATTCTTTGGCTCTAAACTGTGACTCCTGGCATAGTAATTAATGCGCCTTACCATACTGGCAACCTTTGCATATGGTCCCTCCTCAAATCTCTAAGTGTGGAAGACCCTTTAGCATTGACTTCTCCACTATGATATTGAGCTTGTGATAGCCCACATGGTCAAGCGTACATGCCACGGATCAGCCATCTCATTCTTCCGAACTTTATCTATGTATGTCGATTCCGCCGACATTACATAAATACACTCAACTCTTTATCCCACCATGATAGGTTCTCCTAAGGGCTTCAAGTTGCGGTAGACATTTACATATTGTGGTCCAAATACTGCATATTTTCTAGAAGTTGTTAATTCAGAAACGGCTAAAAGGTTCTTTTCATACCCAATACATGGTATACATCCGGCAGTTGCAATCCATTCAGGTTGTAACACTACGTAAACATAGTCTTTCTGATGTGCGTGACAAGCAATCTTGAATTATTCGCTATCACAACTTCTCGGTTGCCTATATACTCCTTTATGTTGACGAGTTTCCCGTTATCTCCTGTCATGCTGTTGGAACAGCCAAAATTGATGATCGAATCTTTATTGTAACTGATTTCTACCTGATCTAAAACTGATGCAAGTGCAAACCCAGATTCCTCCATGATCAGATTAGTGTCATATCAACAACCTCATCTGTAGCAATGGCCATAGATTTTCAACAATGGCCATAGATGCTTGGACATCTAATTCTTCTCCTTCGTCTTGATATCTACAAGATGTTGTAGTATTGCCCTCTGTCAGTCTTCTCTTGTAACAGTCTCTAGTGAAGTGATCTCTCTTCTCATAGTTGTAGCAGCTACCATCAAGTCGCCTTACTCGACGTTCACCTTGCTCCTCACTCATTATATTCTACCCGTGAATGGTCGTCCTGGCTACCTTCTTGAGCCAATCTTTCCATACTCCTTTTTGCTCGTGGTTCTTAGTTTGCCTCTCTCCTTATAGCTAAAGAGTGCTTCACCCTTACTTTTTAGTGATACGCCAGCCATTTGTTTGGGTAGGTTTTCCTGTGTTGCGAGCAAACTCTCTAACTCTAATAATATTAGTTGAGTCGGCTAGCCATGTGTGGCAGCAAGGAGCCCATGATACTCTGGTCCTAAGCCATAGATCATTATTCTTCTCATCTTTGTATCTAATACTCTAGAATCTAGATGTAGCTGAGTAATATCTGAATATAGTATTTTTACTTGTTTGAATTATTGACTGATTGTCAGATCCTTCTGTTGCAAAGTCATTAACTGGTTTTCAAGGAGTTAGAATCAAGCATCGTTCTTCTTTGAGAATAGTGTCGCGGACATATTTTATGTCTCCTTCGAAGTTTTGGCATCCTAAGAATAGTCCACTAGATCTTCTTCTACAATGATCTTGCGCACATACATAGCCTTACCAGCTTTAATGTTCCACTTCTTTAGTGCTTCGCCAGCTTCTCGAGGTGTTATGGTTTTGGTATGCCCAACAACCTCCTAGAGGTCTTGTCCTTGCAAATAGGAGTTCATACAAGTCTCCCAGTAGCTGTAGTTATTACCATTGTGTTTCTTGAGTGTAGCAATAGTACTTGCTAGATTTGTCATCGTGACGTAATACTCCTTCACTATCTCCACGCAAGTATAGTCCTTGACCAACCAACTTTGCAGTCCCGAACTATGCACTAACTTTGGCTTTCAGTAATGCAAATAGGATCATCGTAGGAGAGAGTCGATCCCTAACTGCCTGCTCTGACACTACTTGTTTTATTATTATTTCTCTAGTAGTATAATACTCAATACTCTTAAATACAAATACTCTCTCTACTATAAACTACTACACTACAATACTCTTTTACAATCACTCTTCCCCCCCCCCCCCCCACACTACTGGGATGCAATTTACTAAAGGCTTGGGGGCTATTTATAGTGCAATTGTGGCAGATGTACATTGTGAAAATTAGGTCGCTATAGTGTCACTACAGTACGGTTGGTGGGCCGTGGCAACAGTGTTGGTTAGTGGCATAGTAAGTGCCTGCTAACTTTAACAATCTCATTGTTTAATGCTCTATTTATGTTCCTTATATATATATATATATATATATATATATATGTGTGTGTGTGTGTGTGTGTGTGTGTGTGTGTGTGTGTGTGTGTGTG
>BQKN01052364.1:0-15052 GCA_022839385.1 Asparagus kiusianus | reverse complement strand
GGTGAGTTACTTGGTAGAGAGCTGGGGGCAAATATTCGTCTAAAAGATACTATGGATGTTGATTCCCGACTAGCTCTCACGACGAAAGCTACAATCAAATAGTTTTCGCGCCGACAATCGAAAGCTGCAAGTAGAAGACTTTTCACACAGATCGAGAAGAGTTACAATTCGACGACGCTTCCGACAGCTGATGAAAACTCTATTCAGTGGCCTTCACAACCGATGGTGAGAGTTACAATCTGACGACTCTCATATCTCATAACAGTCAAAGATCAGTAAACAACAGCTTTTGCAATGTCATAATAGAAGAGGTTACAAGTCAACAACCTCTATCAAATGCAGAAGTTCACTTCTGCATTTCTCAAATTCGAAACGCACACAAACTGTGCGTTCTCTAACAGACAGTCAACTCTGCGACGCAGAGTTAAAAGCACCAAAACGCACACATAACGTGCGTTCTTCAACAGACTCAATTATGAGTCTCAAACTCTTGACACAGAGTTGATTTCAACGCACAAGTGACCTATGCGTCTCCAAAGTCCAGAACGCATGAGGCCTGTACGTTTCCAACCTTTGACAAAGGTTTAACTCTGCGTCTCAAGCCTTAGACGCAGAGTTAAGGTCCATAACGCCAGATCAGGCGTATGACTCGTTCAAACACTAGTCGAACGGCTTTAAAACCGTTATCCCACGTTCTGAGGGATTTTCGCCCACTTAGGAGAAGATTTAGGGATTGGTTATACCCCTAATCCCTATATAAATAACCGACTTACTCAACTGAGTGAGTGGTTGGTCGTGATTGGTTGGTTGATCAGTTTCAGTAACAAAACCGCAGAGGGTTTAAGGAGCTGGCATCAAAACCGCCGGAGGTCAACAACTCTCGGCAGTTCAACAACACGAAGAAGGAGATTTTTTGAAGATCAGTAAATCTTAGAGGATCCCTTCATCAGTTGAGAATCAACTTGGCTATTAACCGAATTTTCGGTTCTAACAACTCTGTTACAGAGTTCCAACTCACTCTGAGTTCTGAAACTCATTTAAGAGTTCGTGATTAAGCTTGCAACGCAAGTTAATCATTTCAAACTAATTATTCGGTTCTCAACAACTCTCTTTAGAGTTCTCAACTCATTATGAGTTCTTTACACTCATCGAGAGTTCTACACCGAATTCATCACACTAGTCAATCGTTCCAGTGAGATAGTACGGTCGGATCGTCAACGGAGAGCAAGTTCGACGCGATCAATCGAAGGAAGCACTCCATCGCTATCAAGAAGAACCCAGTCTTAAACAAAGGGGAGAATCAAATTCATTCTCCTCTCTTTTGTAATCGGAATCCAAATTGTAATTGATTTTGAGAGAATACAAGTCAAATTTTCTTTCATTGTCTTTTTACTGCAAATTTCCAACAAACAAAAGATGGCGACTCCGCTGGGGACTAGCTTCTCTGATGAGGAAGTGGTGGCGCAATCCGACGTCCACCTCACCAGAACCACCGTCGAAACTCTCGTCGTAGAGTTCGACCAAGCCAAGTTCGAGGAGGTTCTCTCCTCTGGGTCGCTTAGCCCTAAAGCTAGGCGTGATACCCACAAGACCTCTAAGGAGATCACCACTGCTGCTGAGATGCCAAAGAGAGCCCTCTCTTTTGGCCAAGACCTTAAACTCGCTCTGCGAGTTGAAGATTCCTCCCCCGTATCATTACGGCGCATAATAGGTCAAAAGAGACCTATGTCGGAGGAAAGCCCAATCAACGCCGACGATGCTGCGGCCAAGGCGTTGAAACAAGCAAAGAAAAACGCCGCTCGACAGAGGAGAAGATCCATGCGGCGAGCATATCTGCGGAATAGCCGAACTTCGGCCCAACGCGAGAACTGCGTTTCTGAAAATTTGCCCGAACCCTGCGTTTCTCCTCCAGAACGCACACTTCGTGGCAACGAACCCGACTATGAGCCTCGGGTTATCCAGCTCAAACGCGACCCTCAATGGCGCGTTGTTCAACCCAGACGCACACCTCAAGAGTGCGTCCCAAAACGTGACCCCCCAAAGGCACGTTCAACCATTCCAACGCACACCACAGCTATGCGTTCAGTCAAAACAAGACCCCCAGGGGTCTGTTCAATCATCTAAACGCATACCTCAAGGGTGCGTTCAAACAAAACCTGACCCTCAAGGGTCTGGGTCATCAACCAAATGCACATCACAAGTGTGCGTTCAAACAAAGAACGACACTCAGGGGTCTGTTTCATTATCAAAACACACACCTCAAGTGTGCGTTCAACCAAAACAAGACCCGCAGGGGTCTGTTTCAACAGCAAAACGCACACCACAAGTGTGCGTTCAATCGGGACAAGATCCACAAGGATCTGTTCCATCAGTAAAACACAGGCCTCGACCTCGTGTTTATAAACCAAAGCGCGACCTTCATGCTTCGCCTCAAGAACATGACACGGTCCGTCAGGTCCAGAAGGGACGGCATGGATTTAATGTTCATATCCAACCAATCCAAAGGTAGGGGGTTCCACCTCCACCCTCACAAAATCTTTCCTAGGTCTCCGACTTGCGTGAGCTACTATCAAGAGGAAGGTCAACACAGCAAGGGGCCCATTCATGTCAGTGTGAACGGCTCATTTCCGCTGTCCTCTCCGAATGTAGCTATTGTTCACCTACGCCTAGATAGTCGGTGTTCAACAGATTAACGAGTGTCGTTAGGCCTCCCAAACGACAACGACGACAGAAGAAAGCCTCTGAAATTGAATATCTGGAGGTTACTATCAACATGATTGGGAGAGGAAGAGTTTCACATTCCGATTCTGACGAGTCACAAAGAAGTCATTCCCCAACTGTTAGGGAAATTTGTGACCAGTTCGAAGGAGTATATCGGAATACTCGGGCGCGGACAGGAGCTATTCTCCCGGTTGACTATCAAAAGTTAGCCAAAGGGATAACAACAAGTGATGAACATTCGGCAATAGCCGAATCTCAATCCTCGAGCTCTGTCGGAGCACAAGAAGTTTCTATTTACATGATGGGAAATCCCGAGGACATGGCCAAAAGAGTAGACGAGCATCATGTCATACTCCAAGCGCAACAAGAGACACTTCTCCAATTAAAGGATATGCTGGCCCAGCTTCTAGCAGAAAAAGGCCAAAAACCTGAATCTTCCCGGAGAACAACGTCAAAGGGAAAACACAAAGCTCACGAGCATTCAGACCGTGAGACTCACAACTTGGAATCCTCGTCTGAAGGTGAGAAGGAGGTGGAAAGAGAACTGCATCCTCAGTCCACTAAGATGGATGAACTGGAGGCTCGCCTCAATGCAATCGCCAACAGAAGTGAGCTCCGCGAAGAAGGAGTAGTGAGGCCTTATCCTGCTGAGTGGGATATAGCTCCCTACCCACCGAAGTTCAAAGCTCCAACATTGCAACCGTTCGATGGCACAGGATCACCAAATCAGCACATCTACTACTTCAAATCTCAAACTGGAGATGTAGTAGCAAATGATGCTATACTGACACGCTTGTTCATCGGCACCCTTAAAGGGGTGGCTTTTGAATGGTTTATGAAATTGCCTGCTGGATCTATTCAGAAGACGACACTGAGGTCTCGGTCCCGACTCTTCTCGCCACTAAACAGAGGAAAGGAGAGTCTATCAAGGCTTATGTAGAGAGGTTCCGCAGCATGGCATTACGATGCCCCTCAGGTATGACTCAATCAACATTGGTTGAAACTTGCAGGCACAACCTGCAGACGCAGCTCCTTGCCCAGATGGGGGTAGCGGAATGTCGCTCCTGGAGGCAACTGGTGTTCCAAGGAGAACAAGCTGAAGAAATTGTCGCTCGGGTGAAAGCCGAAGAAGCTGCACAGCCCAAGCCACAACAACAACAGCAACGTAATCAGAACAATGCCTAACGGTCTAAAGGAAAAGAGACCTTAGCAGCTGATTACACGCGAGTACCGCCTCCCACGAATCAGGGCAAAACGCCTAATAAGCAAAAAACGCCCAAACAATATTCCTTCAAGGAGGAGCATGTGGATACCTTGTTCCAGCTGCTGCGGAAGAATAACAAACTATAGCTTCCTGAAATCAGGAAACCGGATGAAGCAGGGAAGGTAGATGACCCTAATTACTGCCGCTACCACAGATTCCTGGGTCATCCTACCCGGAGATGTTACATCTTTAAAGATATTCTCCAAAATTTGGTGGACGCTAAGGTGCTCACTCTGAAGCCTGAGCAAAAGACGGTGTCTACTAACATGATAGCAGTGCAGTTCGGTGACTTCCTTCCAGTGACAACAGCAGATGGCGTGGTCCCCATCCATAAGGGTGAAATGCACCTGAAAAATACTGACTTGCACAGTCAGAGAGGCAAGGGATTGATACCCCTCACCACTACAAAAGGGGAGATCATGTGGGTTCACCCTGATTTGGTAGAAGACCAACAGTGGACGAACACCTTGTCCAAGAAGAAAAGAGGAAAGGCTAAGTCATCCAACATGATTAGCCCCTCTGTTAATGAGAATGATGATTTGCTCAAACCACTTACCGACTCAGAAGACGAGAGGATCGTTTTAGCGGCATATCCAGAAGGCAACCCCGGCACTCAGTCAGGGAAGGCTTACTTGAGAGACTACAACCAGAACCCTCAAGAAACTGAAGAACAGCCCCAAGACGCTGGGGGTTCTGTACCAAAGAGGCCTGCTGTAGGCATCAAAAAATACTTACAGACATCCAAATACCAATCAAAACAACATGGAAGAACAATTTACACGTCATCAAACAACACTTACTGGCGCGGCAGGACAGAGTGCCGCGGTTAAGGCGCGGCAAGATAGAGTGCCGCGGTTAAGGCGCGGCAACCCATAGCGCCGCGGTTAAGGCGCGGCAACCCATAGCGCCACGGCTAAGGCGCGACAGCATACAGTGTCGCGGCGTGGGCGCTACAACCTAGGGTGCCGCGGCTATTTTAGAGGAGTGTTGTGACGGTTACGAGGCAGTTATACGATGGTTTCTGAAGTCCACGTGGCGATATATCAGAAATAGAACGTGTGCTGACGTGGAAAAGCCGTTAAATCACGTAAAAAAATGGTTAAAGATCGTGGGAGAGCGGTTTCAAGCACGATGGAACGTGCTGGTAACTACCTCTTCGGCCGCGGCAGCCTATACTGCCGCGCCAATAGCCGCGGCAGTGTAGACTGCAGCGGCCAAAGAGTAAATACTTGGGCAGTTATTTTTGCCCCATATTCGCTGTGGTGCACTTCTACCCCTATAAATACCCCCCTATACACGAAATAAAGGAGAGAGGGCAGATTAGAGCAAAGGAGACTTGAGCTTTTGGAGATTTTGAGGAAGAAAGAGAGAATTTTCACCCTTTGACAAGCATCATTCGGTGATTCCTAGAGATCTAGCTCAGACTTGATCTTTGGAAGAGTGAATATCTTACATCGATAAGATACTCGCTTCAAATCCATACTTCGATAAACGAAGGAAGGATATCAAAACAACCTTACGATCTTCGAATCGGTGGTCCACGAGCCAAAGCACTCCCGACACAGGCAAAGTCCCACAAAACAGGAGTTGATAAACAATTTCTGTGTTATTTTCTTCAAGAGTTGTAATTTTCCATATTTTCATTGTAATTTCTTTGTAATCAAAAGAAGGTTAGTAGAAATGGCAATGAAATCAACTTTTGTCGGAAACAAACTGGCGACCACAGTGGGAGCCAGCGGCCTCGCTGCCGAGGCCGCCGTGTCGCAACCGATAAAGATTATCGTCACTGAAGAGATCGAATATGAATTCGATCAAGCCAAATTCGAGGAATACTTGTCATCCTCATCCTCAAAATCCTCCTCATCCCGCAGGTGCAGGAAGATTTCTTCTCCTAAGAAAATTTGCAAGTCCACGGTCTCTACAAAGGTCGCGGATGAAGATTCTTACCCTGTTGCTCTTGATGAAGTTACCTGTGACATCTCTGCTCCGAAAGACTCCGCTCCCATTAAGGAGTCATTGATGGATAGTTCTCCGGTGTTGACGAAGAGAGCTCGTCAAAGACAGCGCCAACGACGTGCTCGACAACTGGCTAAAGCCATGCAACAGACTGACGGGGTCCACTACTATACGGACCTAAAGTCAAGGAATCGAAAGGTGGTTCAATTGTCTCAAAGGCAAGACGACCATGTTTCTGCAAAACTTACAAAGGAAGAATGGACCCTAGTCAAAAGGGCTCGTTCAACCCTGAAAGAACGGATTCAACGGCGTAAAGTAAAAGCCGCTCGTGCCCGTGCACTTCGTCAACAAGATCAGAAGAACAAGAAGGAAATGGTGTGTGAAAGAACACCAAAAAGCTGTAAGATTTGGGTCCCCAAAACCGAAAGTACCCAAAAATCACAAGACGATGCAGTCTTCAACCGCGGCAGCACAAACCGCCGCGGCAATTCATTCAACCGCGGCAGCACCAACTGCCGCGGCAACTCATTCAACCGCGACGGTTTGGATTGTCGCGGCACTTCAACTGGTCATGATGCTCGTCGCAAGGCTACAGCTGCATCGACACCTATTCCTAGTCCTTCTGTTACAACAGCGTCTGCTTCATCACCAACGAAACCCTGGGTTAGCCCAGATTTATCCAAATTCAAGATTACTATGGCGGATCACCTCGGTCCTTTGGCTGACGATCGAGGCAAAGCCCCAATGAAAGAAATTTCGAGCACAGTAAACAAACCCTTGGTGGTTTCTTATGCAGGGGGTCGTAAACACCCTCCTGTCAGAATTACTCCAGTCCAAGACAAAAGAATATCGGTTCATGATCGTCTAGGACCTGTGAATACTCCACTCCCACAAGGGGGTGTGTTTAAAAATATAACTTTGGGTCGCTCAGAAACGACAAATAATCGTTTTGTGCATGAAAACAAGGTTTCCAAACCAAAGATAGGTTGCTCAAATCACGGCAATGATGAGCTGTACTATCAAAATAATAATTTAAGAAAAAGGATGGCCCGAGAAGGTGAGTCTCATTGCGCATGCGAAAGACTTATCAAGGCAGTACTGACGGAATGCGATTGTTCAACAAAACGAGTTTCAGTATTCCAGAGACTTTCGACTGAAGCGTCAAAATCCAAGGTGAGACGTTTCAACCGGAGAAAACCGGCAGTACAGCAGGATGAATTCCCTGAGGTCACCATTAATATGACCGGCAGAGGAAAACAACATCTAGTCAACCCAGACCCTGATTTCTCTTCAGAAGGAAGAGTTGAGCAGGGTCTTTCTCAAAGAATGAAGCGGTTGCAACGAAGGGCCAACCGACGCCGAGACTACAAGAGGATGCACGAAGGTTTGTCATCGGAAGACGAATTGTCAGATAATTGTTCTGCGGTCGCTTCAGATGACACCGCATCCAGTGTGGGGCGAGCGAGAGAATCATTCGCCATCACGCCAGACTTATTAGCTCAAATTCTACAAGAAGCATTGGCCAAACAACGCGAAGAGATCAGAGCTGAAATCAAAATGGAGATGGAGTTGACGATGCAGCAAGTACGAGATTTGCAGGTTCAACAAAGTCAACCGGAATCGAACCAAAAAGCAGAATCCAGCAAACGCAATGCTAAGCCTGTACACATAACTGAGGATGATGACAAAGAAGACGAAACTGTCTTTGATGATCCTCCTCCAGATAAAGACGATTCTGGAAGCGGTCCGATTAAATCGACTACTCAAATTCTCTTGAAGAAGAGTGAAGAAGAAGATAAGAAGATGCATGATCTTGAAAGCAAAGTCAATGCCCTGATGACGGCCCGGGAAGTGAAGAAGACGGGCATTCCATACCCGTATCCGAGGGAGTGGGATTTGATTCCTTATCCCCCAAAATTTAACTTGATTAACTTTACTCCTTTTGATGGCAGGGGTTCACCAACTCAGCACTTGATCTATTTCAAGTCACATCTGGGCGCAATATCAGGAAATGAAGCCCTGATGGTCCGGTCATTCGTAGGAACCCTCCGCGGGTCTGCCTTCGATTGGTACCGACGCCTGAAACCTGGAAGCATCACCAGCTGGGGAGATATGGAAGAACTGTTTCTCACCAACTTTTTCGACGATGACACAGAAGTTTCCATTGGTTCGTTGTTGGACGAGAAGCAGAAGAACGGGGAATCGGTCGACGTGTTTGTCAAACGATTCCGGAACAAAGCGGTGAACTGCAGAGATCCACTCACCGAAGAATTCATCCTACAGACATGTCATAACAACCTGTCTTTGGATGTGCTGGAAATAATGGGGGTTGTGCCCTCTAAGACCTGGAAGGAGTTGAAGGTTAGAGGTGAACAAGCTGAACGATTTCTCAAAAGAAGGAATTTGGAGAGAGGTCAGCCACCAGCTAACAACCAAAATCAGAAGCAAAACTTCAATCCTCGAGGCAGAGGAAGAGGGTCGGGACCCGCTGTCGACGCGCATCAAACGTCACAGCAGCCGCCACAACCGCAACAGTCTTCGTTCCAACTGGCACCGAATCAGAATCAACAGCCTCAGAAGCAATTTAAACCCTCTGAGCCTAGATTCCCAAAGGAATACTCATTCAAAGACGATGAAGTTCCAGTTATATTCAAGTACCTGCTAGAGAATAACAAGATTAAGCTTCCACCAGTCACAAACCAAGAAGAAGCAACGAAGATTAATGACCCAAAATACTGTGCGTACCACAGAAGGGTCCACCATCCCACTAAGGCGTGTTATGTCTTGAAGGACAAAATACAAACCTTAATTGATGTTGGTATTGTGACACCGAAGCCAAAAGAGAAGAAGGTGGGCGCAAACGCGATCTCCATTAGCTTCGGGTCGGTTCCTTTGTCCTGGTTCCAAGCCGAACCAGTGCCAGAGGTAAAGATGCAAACTATCAATGATGATCCTCATGGACAGCGCCAAAAAGGGTTAGTATCACATACAGCCCCTAACGGCGAAATCCTTTGGGTTCATCCGGATTTGCTTGAAGACGAACAGTGGACGGCATCCACATCGAAGAAGAAATCGAAGGGCAAAGGAAAGGAGAAGTCCTGTTACGGAGCCTCGGCGATTCCTGAGAAGAACGATGAGGAGATAGCAGCTTTACCACTCTCGGATGAAGAGCAAGAAGTTTTCGCGACGAGGGGTGGAAATGAATACCATTACCAGTATCCTGAAGCTCCTAATCCTAATAGTAAAACTCTAGCAGAACTGGGGGTGGATACGACCCCACCTGTAGCAACCGAGAGACCTCAGAGAGTTGTTAAGCAGAAAGAAAAGGAACCTCAATCCAAAGAAGTTCAAATTCCGAAGCAGTCTCGTTTCAATAAACCAATTGGACGAGACAAACCGGAAAGTTCAAATGCTCCATACCGGTTCGACGTCATGACTCAATTAGCCAATATCCCAGCAAGGATCACACTGTACGAGTTATTGCGCCTTTCGAAAGAAACCAGAATAGCATTGCAAGAAGCCTTGGCTGATTCTGAGGTATTCCTCACTCAGATTAAACCAACTCCTGAAGAGCCAGAGTCGTCGGTGCAACATTGTAATTTGGCAGCCACCAAATTCCCTTGCATCGCTTTCACAAAAGAAGATATGCAACTCAGAAATTCAAAGCATGATAGGCCGTTATATTTCACAGGATATATCGGTTCGAGCACGGTCAACCGGATTCAAGTCGATCCGGGTTCCGCTGTTAGCATCATGCCACTCCGGTTGATGTACCACCTCGGGATTCCCGCCAATAAGTTAGCCTCAACGGGAACTGTCATTTATGGATTCAACACTAGCGGATCAAGACCGTTAGGAAAAATCCGGGTGAAGTGTCAACTTGGAGATTTGAAGTCTGAGGTTACATGCTATGTGATCGATGCAGAAACTTCCTATAATTTACTGTTGGGTCGTCCATGGATCCACGGTAATCTTATAGTTCCCTCCACCCTCCATCAATGTTTGAAATATGTCGACACTAATGAGGAGGTTAAGACAGTGGTCGTGGATAAGCAACCATTCAAAGGGTTAGAAAATTATTTTACTGACTCCCTTCTATATGGTGCTGAGTCCGAAACTGAACCATCGGCCCATGGCACGGACAGCGGAGATGAAGCTGATACCGAAGCCGGGCTCGATTATAGTGAAGGTCTTGTATTAAATGACATTGAACCTCTTGTAATCGATCTTGACGGTGATGAATCGTCAGACGAAAGTTGTAACTGGCAACTTGTCGATGAAATAATAAAGAATGATTTAGAGTATTCGCCTTGTCTTAATGATGTAATGCAGAAATTGTATGATAATCCTAATCTACACATGCCAATTCGTTCGTCCTGCACGGCGACGAGATATCTGCAAAATTCAGCCGGGACAACGGTGATTCTACCTGCAAAGACAGGGGGTGAGAAAGAAATAATCTTTGGGAAAGGGAATCCATCCCCAGCTACTAATCTTTTCTTGGGTAGTAGCTCAGATGAGGAAAAGCCAGGACAACATTTCTATCGATATAGTTGGCAAGCTAATGATTACATGGAGAGGCAAGGTTATGACCTCTCGCTTGGCGAAGGTCTTCATTTTGGTCAAGGAGTTAGGGTGCCACCCCGTTCTACTTATGTACCAAAAGGAAAACCAGATAATCATTATAGTCATAATAGAGGTCTAGGTTATGCTTCGTCATCTGAGGATGAAGATTGCCAACAGATCATCAGCCAGTTGATAAATGGAAGCGGGCATTCATCCGATACTTCAATGTGGGACTCCGACACGAGTATCGGAGAGAGATTCAAAGCCTTAATGTCGAACATGGCAACAGTTGATCCTTCTACAACTGAAGAAGACGATCAGTTGCCTATTTAGGAAGACCCATGGATGCATTACATGAATATCCAATATGGCGACCGATTTGAACAAAGAGAACCTCCTACTGAGGATAAAGTGGTCCAAATTAATATGGGTGACGAAACTAATCCGAAACCTATATTTATCAGCGGTGACCTTCCACCAGACGAGAAAGAGGAGTTAATCGCTCTCATTAGAGAGTATATTGACGTTTTTGCTTGGAATTACGAAGATATGCCGGGACTCGATCCGAACATAGCAATGCACACCCTCAACATAAAATCGGATGTCAAACCTGTCAAACAACAACAAAGACGGTTTCGTCCACAAATTATGGAAGCGATAGAAGCTGAAGTCAAGAAGTTGATCGACTCAGGTTTTATCAGAGAAGAACAACATCCTGAATGGCTAGCTAACATTGTTCCGGTTCTTAAAAAGACCGGAAAGATCAGAATCTGTATTGATTTCAGAGATCTGAATGCCGCCTGTCCTAAAGATGACTTCCCACTACCAATTACGGACGTCATTATCGACAATACTTGCGGATTCGAGAGAATGTCATTTATGGATGGTTTCTCAGGGTATAATCAAATCAAGATGCACCCAGACGATGAAAAACATACAGCATTCAGAACACCCATGGGGGTCTTTTGCTATACGGTTATGCCTTTTGGTTTAAAAAATGCTGGCGCCACGTACCAACGAGCCATGACGCAAATTTTTCAAGAACATCTGCGGAAAACCGTTGAATGCTATGTTGATGATTTGGTCGTTAAGAGTCGTGATAAAAAAGACCACATTAATGATCTGAAGACGATGTTTGATCTGATGAGAACTCATCAGCTAAAGATGAATCCGACTAAATCCTTCCTAGGAATGTCGAGCGGTAAATTTCTCGGATTCGTCGTCACCACAAAAGGTATTCATATTGATCCTGACAAAGTGAAGGCGATAAATGAGCTGCAACCCCCGAGAAATCTTAAAGAACTCAGAGGATTGCAGGGTCGATTGGCATATATCCGTCGGTTCATATCAAATCTGTCCGGAAAATGTCAACCATTCTCTAAACTTGCAAAGAAAGGCGTGTCATTCATTTGGGATGAAACGTGTCAAAAGGCGTTCGAGGATATTAAAGCATATCTAGCGAACCCACCTATTCTCGTTGCACCGAAATCGGGCAGACCGTTTCTGATTTATGTCAAAGCGACGAGCCATTCATTAAGTGCATTACTTGCACAAGACGACGATAACGGTCACGAGCAAGCAGTATATTACTTGAGTCGCACATTGGTAGGAGCTGAATCTCGCTACCCAATGATTGAGAAAGAATGCCTTGCATTGGTATTTGCCGTCCAGAAAATGCGACACTATTTAGTGGGGCAGACGATTTATGTCATCTCCAACATAAATCCTGTCCGCGTATTCATGACCCAGCCGGCTTCTATGAATTGGCGTTTAGCCAGATGGGCTCTACTTTTATCGCAATATGACTTGTACTTTAAGCAACAAAAATCGGTTAAAGGACGAGCTATTTGCGATCTTCTGGCGGAAAATCCTACAAAGGATGTAGTCGAATTGTATGACGATCTGCCAGATGAAACTCACGAAGTTAATACTACCTCACATCAACAAGTGTGGCAGTTATACTTCGATGGGGCTTCTCGCGCAACCAATGTGGCAAGCGCACCCGGATGTTCTAAAATCTCCTCAGGAGTGGGGGTCGTTTTAGTGTCCCCGGAAAAGCATGTCTTGCCTAGAGCATACTCGTTGACCGGACCATGTTCTAATAATGTGGCCGAGTACAACGCGTTAATAATTGGACTCAATTTTGCCAAAGAGCTGGGGGTCGAATACCTTGAAGCTTTTGGGGATTCTCAACTGGTAGTGAATCAAATACGAGGAGAGTATGAAGTCAGAAGTCCAGACCTGATTCCATACCATCAGGTGGCTATTGAGATGGCAAACTCATTTGAAGGATTTTTCATTGAGTACGTTCCACGTCTCCAAAACGCGTATGCAGACGCATTGGCGGCATTGTCGGTATCATTGGCTCAACCTCCCGAAACAGAACAATTGATTACAGTGAAGACTCACCAGCTTATCGTTCCGATCTACGACTCGGATGTTAAAGAAGTATACTCAACAGCAGTTGAACCCGAAGTTCGAGATTGGCGCTTTCCCATTATCGACTACGTCCTACATGGTATATTGCCTGAAGATGTAAAAGAAAGGGAATCGATTCGGCGAAGAGCACCGAGATTTTACTACAACGCCACAGCACAAATGTTGTATCGACGATCGTACGACGGTCTTCTACTCCGTTGCTTATTCGGCAAAGAAGCATAACAAGCACTCAAAGAGGCGCATAACGGAATATGCGGTGCGCATCAGCCCGGTCCTAAACTTTGTGATCGACTTAGAAGAATCGGGTATTATTGGCCAACTATGGTAAAGGATGCAGTTGACTACGCACGACGATGTGAAGTATGTCAGTTACATGCAAATTATATGCATCAACCTCCTGAGTATTTGCACCCGTCGGCAACGTCGTGGCCATTCGAAACTTGGGGAATGGATATCGTAGGTCCTATCTTCCCACCATCGGTTAAAGGGGACCGCTTCATTTTGGCAATCACCGATTACTTCTCGAAATGGGCAGAAGCAGTTCCACTTAGAGAAGTAAAGACGAGTGATGTTATTAAGTTTATCAAACACCATATTATATATCGGTATGGTGTTCCAAGGCGAATAGTGCATGATAATGGTCCTTAATTCGTCAGTAATGCATTCATCAAGTTCTGCGGCAAATTCGGGATTAAGGACGTTTCATCGACGGCTTATAACCCTACGGCTAATGGATTGGCTGAAGCTTTTAATAAGACCATCATCAAGATTCTGGCAAAATTGGTGAAAACCAATAAACGAGATTGGGACGACAAACTTGGCGAAGCCCTATGGGCTTATCGCACAACCGTCCGTACACCAACCGGAACAACCCCATATGCCTTAACATATGGATGTGAAGCTGTTCTGCCACTGGAAATACAAATTCCTTCTCTCCGCATCGCTCTCGCAACGGGAATGACGACGGAAGAACATCATCAGAAACGTCTCGAAGAGTTAGAGATGTTAGACGAAAAGCGCTTGGAAGCTCAGCAACAGATCGAGTTTTATCAAGCTAGAATTTCTCGGACTTTTGATAAAAGGGTTCGACGACGAAGTTTTAAAGAAGGAGATCTAGTTCTTGCCGTCCGAAGACCTATGATCCTCACTTCTAAGAAGAAAGGAAAATTTGAACCCAAATGGGAAGGACCATTTGTAATAGAAACCGTCTATTCAAACGGTGCATATCGCCTGATTACCCAGGATGGCAACAAATTAATGATGCCAATAAATGGGAAGTTCCTGAAAAAATAGTACCCATAATACGTTCAGGATAACCTATGTAAAACGGAAAGTTCCTAGAGAGTCCTATACAGGATATTTCAGGATAATCCGCTATCAGTTGATTATCATTAATAGAAAATGATCATGCGAATAATATGCTTTTACTACTTGTGTTGAGATGAGATTCAATGACAGTTTATCTTTCCTCACGAAATCTTGTAACACGATCATGGAAGGGGAGACTCAATGATTTGTAACCCCGCACCATGAAACCCCCACCGATCAGACCAACCAAAGGTCATCGGTCTATCGAATTCCTGTGCCTAAAATCAAAATTTCCAACTAAGTAGTTCGTGTAAATTAACAAACTCATTGTTATTTGTACCCTACTTCTATTCCTCTTGGTCAAACCTTCCTACAGTTAGGACCAAAACCAAAGTCCCCTCTCGATCCGTTCCATGAACGAGAGGTCCACAAACTGAATAATCAAACCTTATGACAGTTAGGGTTATTCAAACCAATTCGGATTCCCTAAGTGGAGATCCCACTTTGAGTTTCCTTCGCACCAGGAGATAGAATATAAAATTCTTCCTCTCCATTTCTGGGTTTATCTCTACCAACAAACAAGAGACCAGGAGATAGAATATAAAATTCTTCCTCTCCATTTCTGGGTTTATCTCTACCAACAAACAAGAGACCAGGAGATAGAATATAAAGTTCTTCCTCTCCATTTCTGGGTTTATCTCTACCAACAAACAAGAGACCAGGAGATAGAATATAAAATTCTTCCTCTCCGATTCTAGGTTTATCTCTACCAACAAACAAGAGACCAGGAGTTGGGAT
>BQKN01052362.1:0-10640 GCA_022839385.1 Asparagus kiusianus | reverse complement strand
AGTATTGTGGTCAATCATTTCAAACGGAATGACGAATCATAATAAAGATAAAAAGGAGATTCACTAAAAGAGTCAAAAGTCAAAGTACACAGCAGATAAAATCAAACATCAAGCCCGTGGCTAAAAATCTGCTGACTGAGCTTAGAAAGCTTATCATCATAAGCTTGAATAAGCTCAGCCCTGATCGACTCCTCAGTGGCGGCCGAAGTCTTCGCAGCAGTCTCTTCTGTCTCGGATAGCTTCTGCTTCAAGGACTTCAACTCATCGGACAAAGCCGTACAGGTCTGCTGGTCCTGTGCTTCTGTCATCTGAAGAATGCCAAAAGTCTCCTCTTCTTCGCGGAGTTCTTTTCTAAGCCGATCTATCTTGGTCCTACAAGAAGTAATAGAAGAGCGGAGCTCGGCAAGTGAAGATAATCTGGTAGCAAGGCCGGTCTCAACCCGGGCTACTCGGTCTCGCTGCACCTGAACCTCAAGACTAGCAAGAAGCTGAGTCTCGCGCAGTGACTGTAGATGAGTCTCCAGCTCAGCAGCAATGAAGGAAGAGGCTCCGGTATCTCGAAGCTCACGAAACATCTGAAGCTCATGCTCTAGGCAATCGATATCGTCAACTATGGCCTTCGCCAAATCTGGGTATCCTACTTCCCTTATCAAGTTGATTCTGGAATTAAGTAGAGGTTTGAACTGGTGAAGTGAAAGTCCATCGTGAAAGAGCTTGCCGATCATAGCATTCACAAAGGAGAAGAAGGAACGAACGTCTATGCAGATGACGACCTTGTCAGGATCGTCGTCAGATAACAACTCCTTCACTAAGACATGAAGACGAGAAGAACGCCCTACACAAAAAAGGGAGAAGTCCGTCAAAAAATCTTAATAATAAAAAAAAAAAGAAAGGGAATAACACTCTTCAATGAGTTAACTTATACCTTCTTCCCCTTGATCCGCTGGGGGTAGTGGAGGTGTAACGGATGCAGATGTATCAACGGGCGGAGTTGGTCTCGCAGCTGGCTCGACAGGGTCTTTCTCAACAAAAGCTCCTGCCAGATCCAAAACGGAATTCGCAGAGGCGTTACATTATAGTTGCATTAGTCAAAATTGGCTAGTCCTATAATTAACTCAGAAAGAAGCACATACCTTCAAAGGAACCATCCTCAGGGTTTTCAGCGAAGGCGGGCTCAGAAAACATGTCTCCAGGTAGCTGATCCTCAATCTGAGGTGAGCTATATATATAGCGCATCATAGGAGTGTCAGCAAACAAGCTTCCCGTGTCGAAGTCATCGATGGAGAACTCTGACAGAAGAGCATATAAGTGCCAAAAAGAAGTAAAGAGACTACAATTAATGGAAGCAAGTTACCTTTCACAGGTACATTAGCCTCTTCATTTCCAAGGTTCATCTCTTGCAAATTATCTGAAGGAGCAAGAGGTGGAGGACAGTTAGAAGGTACACAAATTCATTGGCGTATCATCTAAAGAAATACGTTGTCAGTGTTAGATGTACCTTGATTCACGGAATCGGGTCCTACATTGCCCGCCGCTCCAATGTCAGTAACCCCTGTAGGCCTCTCTACAGGGGGTAGCGGATCAGACTCATCGGGAGATATGGGGATTGGATCAGGACTCATCTCATGCTCCTCACGTGCTCCTATATAGAGAGAGAGAAGTGTAAGTCAATGCGCTGAGTAACCAGAGGAATAGTTCTCAGGATAATTGTTACCTCCATCACTGGTAGGATCATCACCAGCTAAGTCCGTATCGGAAGCTCGGGAAGCTGCAGGCAGCTTACGGACTAACCTCTTCCGCCTAGCAGTGGGGATCGAAGGTCTCGCCCGACGAGGAGGGTAGAACTCTTCATCGTGATCAGCTGTAGTCCCTGAAACATGGAGTTATAGTCAGTTTCAATATTGCTAGAAAGTAGAAGGAAAAGATGAATAGCAAACCTCGCTCAGAAGAGCCATCACAATCTTCGGGATCTCCGCCGGAAGCCTCATCTGTAGAATGGAATGACCTATGGCCCTCTTCATCAAGTCGGCGAGCCTTATTCTGTGTCCTCTGTGATCGAGCCCTCTCCCGAATCCTGCGCGAATCAACCCGAGAAGCTTCCTCGGCCTCTAGCTCCGCAATCGGCTTCACAGGGATAGTCTTGTTGGCTGCTAATAACCACTTGCAGCTCAAGAAGGTGAGATTCAACTGCCGATCAATGCTCGGGAGGCTGAACCTAGCACCGGTACAGCCAGTCACGGTCCACAACCATGCACGAAGACCGTCCACCAAACCACTATGGGTCCGAAGCTGCTGGCGAGGATTCCCGATGTAAAGCTGATCGTAGCCAAACTGGCGAGCAAATCGGCAGGGTAGATATGGCTCTATGAAGCACTCATTCTTCACCCGGAAAGTTAGATAGCCGGGCCTGATGTTCACCAGCCAATTGAAGCAGCCAATGTCTAAGTGGGTCCGATTCTCTCTCGGCCTCTCATCGTCTGTCAAGCACTCGCCGTATCGGCCGGAGAACTGCGGGAAGCAAGTAGAGAACGCCCAACATTTGTGGACCTGCAGCTGCTGTCGGACATCAGAAAACCCGCGGCCTTCCCACCTACCATTTTCAAGCAACTGCAGCAGGGGGACAGAGTGATCTGTAGCGTTCGGCACCGACATCATGTCCGAACGGTGGAGGACGAACCAGGCCATCAAATAAGCGTAGGGAAACTCTACCTTAAGCGTGGGAATCTGACCTGGCAAATCGGTCTCCTTCCGTGTGAACGCACTGGAAAGCTGCCGAAGTCCTTGGTGAATGTTAGCCACCATCACCGGAAGAAGTGAGAGTTCCTTCTTATATGCGAGCTGAACTGCTGGGAAAAGTACCTCCAAGGGCAAGGTGTCCCCAGACTGGTATGGAACCACGCACTTCTTCAACCAGATAGCAAGAAAGCCGGCGAGAAGAGTCATCGGCTGAATCGGTGTGGTCGCATGCCATAAAAAAGACCTGAACTTGGTCTTCGCAGGAAAGCCACCCTCAGAACTGCTGGTGGTATAGGAACGAGCATCAATCTTCTTCAGTAGATGGTTCACCTCTGAAGGAGTGAGTGGGGCCAACTCACAAATATCCTCGCCAGAGCTGCTCTCCAAGTTCTTGAACAAATAGTTCGCGAACTGCTTCAGACTCACAGAGGCCTTCGTCCTCTTGGCTAAAGGCTCGGACTGTGCCAAAGCGATATGGTAATGGCAAGTAAGATCCCATAGAGTCTCATAACGGTCGGGCATGCGATCCTTCAGCTGACTCAACTCATGACTGGAAGGGAAATACTCCTGGTATAACATCTGCCCCATGGTCAAGCCAGAAATCCTATGCATCTCATGAAGAGTCAAGCCCAACTCCCCCTGACGGGTCAGAAAAGTGTTCGAGTCTGGATTATACAACTCGAACAAAGCACAGAAATGTCTCAAACTGACTGGCAGGCCATACATGGTGGCACGAACGGCGGTATACAAACCGCAAGCATGCAACTCCTCGCCCCAGCGGCTCAAGACGTATGTCGTCATACGACTCCACCAAGACTTGTCCGAAGAGTGGACCCAACCATAAATCCTGTGACGAGTCGCAGGCATCTCCCGTCCTAGCGCAGCGAGGCGATTCCTCAAAGTCGAAGCAGTGGCGAGAAACTCGTTACGCGGTGGTGCATCCAGTCCCAACACTCCGGGATGCAATCCGGTGATGTGACTCCTGCTTGAACCAGGAGCTGCCTGGTGGGTAATATAGCCGCAATGTACGCTCTCATGATCCACTGTCAAACGCCACGACATCTCGCGCGTCACGGCCTGACACCTGAGCTCAGTCAACGAGCGCTGTCGAGGAATTTCCGGCAAGTATATGAAGCCACCGCCGGTCTTGTGAAGCCACTGCTCAGCGTTGATGAATACGGCTTCCGGGTCATCGACAGAGTCACCAAATAGGAAATCACTCTTCCGGAGAGGCTGGGTAGAGCTAGCATCCTTCACAAAAGGAGCATCTGTAATCAGCTGGCGAATAGCTCGATGACCACCCTCCCTCACCACCTGTGCAACCTCAGACGACGTGCCCGAAGCAAACTGAGGAATAGCTGGAATAGGGGAAGGATTGTCAGAGGTCGAATAATGATCGCCTCGACGCCCATAGACTGCGTGAGCTGAGAACGATCCAGAAGGATACCCCACTGCAGAATAAACAATTAAACACGGGTTAGTCTCGGTTATAAAAGGAAATTGAACTCATCTTACAAATAGCTAAGATAGAGTCATTGCCTTATAAAGGGTGAGACGATTTGGCCACATTGTGCAATCATAAGATAGGGTGCATCGAGGATCCCTGCCTTATGAAGCGCAATGCAGCGTCAATTCGCCCCCTTTATTTTGAGATATGGTTTTGGCCAAGCAAAACATATCTTTAAAGCGTCGATCCTCACCAAGGAGAATCAAGGCTCTTCCCGATTGCCTCGCCAAGGAGAACAACGTGGGGTAAACAGGGACCAATTCGCAAATTCTCAGAAAAAAGGGGTTAATTTGCAAAATTCCCAAAAAATGCCAAAGCGTCGATCCTCACCAAGGAGAATCAAGGCTCTTCCCGATTGCCTCACCAAGGAGAACAACGTGGGGTAAAAAGGACCAATTTACAAATTTTTAAGAAAAGAAGGACTAATTTGTAAATTTCCAAATATTGCCAAAAATGGCTCACCGGCGTAGGAAGGCGGCGCACCATCAGCTGACATGGCAGGGGAGCGACCTCTCGAAGAACGCGGCATGACGAGCTGCAAAATAAATTCAAAGAGGTCAGATCTAGAAAAAGAACACTTTTTTATCAGATCTACACCCCTAAAAGATTAAATCGAGGCGTCAAATCACACCCTCGACCCTCACATATGATCCTACAAATGCATAAATTAAGTTGAGCATGAAAAAGATCAAATTTGTGGAGGATTTACCTGAAGAAAGGCTAGAAATCCAACAAAAGTGAGACCTTTTTGGAAACTCTCAGCACGCGCTCGAGGGGCCTGAAAGGAATTCTAAAAAATGGTTTTTCGAGGGATTTTTCAGTTCAAGATCCAAAGGAACCCTAGATCTAGGACAACTATCCAGGTTTGAGGGAGAACGGATGCTCGAGGGAAGAGAAAAGTCAAGAAAGAGATCAAAGGGGGGGGCCGGCCCTAGAGAGGAGGAAAAGAAAAGAGAAAAAGAAAAAAATGGACCCCTATTTATAAGGTGAACCAAGTTGAACCGGACCGGACCAAGTTGAACCGAACCGGACCAGTCCAGATCAGTCCAAACGGGGTTGAATCGAGCATCGAAACGACTCTGAATCAATTGAGAGTCTCATCCTTGGTTTATTCCTGTCTCTCCCACACATTCAGAAAGAACGGAAGAAATATTTTGAGCCCAATTACTGCCTTTTTTGGCTCATTTTCAAGCCGGTTCAGCTAATTTTGAATACGGAAATACTCCAATAAGGTATACGAGTATAAACTATTCCCTATTTTTATTGAGAAGTTCCTGGAGAATATTTTTCAAAAAATATTCTTAAGGATAACTCAATAACACGACGCCGGACAACGCGTCTCAAAAGAAGACTCGACGCCGACAATCGAACGAAGGTTGCACGTTGAACCAACCAACAAAAGCTAATGATCGGAAAACTAAGAATCGACTTCAAGTTCAAATTCCGACGACGGTCAGACAATAAATGCAGCACCGGAATCCTCACAGGCGTTCTACAA
This sequence comes from Asparagus kiusianus, assembly GCA_022839385.1. NCBI lineage: Eukaryota > Viridiplantae > Streptophyta > Magnoliopsida > Asparagales > Asparagaceae > Asparagus > Asparagus kiusianus. Next base: position 4,899 of record BQKN01052362.1, on the reverse strand, counting down.
AGCACTGAATGACCTGGGGGAATTGAAGGAAGCCAGAACAGAAGCCATTCCGAGGTCCCGTTATACCGACTCAAGGTTGGGACGATCACATCCAAAGTATTTCAGGCTCTTCTATAAAAGAACGAGACTGAAACACTTTGGAGGGGGTATCTGTAGGCGTATAAAATTGCCTATAGGTCCCTTAGCTTAGCTCAGCACGATGATTCGACAAAACAACGGACATTCGAGCGACAAGGCGACGAGGCACGCAAGCAACGGAATACGTTCGCGTGCGGGACCAAACCAACGGTTCGGAAAGTTAGCGAGTCGTCCAACAAACAAAATGGACTTGAACTCAAACACCGAAGCGGAGCTACTGCCAAATGAAGATTCGGGGAATCGAATCAAGACCTGAACGAATCAACGAAGGGTCGAGGCGACAAGGCACACGAACAATGGAACACGTACGCACGTGGAATCGAACCAACGTTTCGGGGAATCACCGAGTCATCTAAACAAGAACGAACTCGGTGATATAACGATCGAATCGGGACCAATCCCAGACTCGAACTCAGAAACGGATTAACTGCCATATTTGGAATCAAGTCAATTCCAGAAACCGAATCAAATCCGAACGACGGAGAACCGGAAACACCGGAAAACGACGAAACCAGCGCACCTGGGGGAACTCGGCCCGAACCGAACCACCCTAAGGTGGCTCGGCCCAAGCCGAGCCACCCTAGGGTGGCTCGGTGGCCGAGCCACCCAGAGGTGGCTAGGCGCAGTTCTGTGCCAAAGGCACAGTTTTGAGTGCCTATAAATAGGCCTGGCACTCGTTCATTTGAGAGGACTTTTTCTGAAACTTCTGAAGAGCCGAAACTCTGCCGGATTGCGACCTCAACTCGGATTGTGAAGGCTTGAAGACTTGGACGACCAGATCTACGTGACACTACTCCGGATCTAAGCTTGGCTCTTAGATCCCGAGATTAGAGCGAGCGTTTCCTTGGTGAAACGATCCCTCTCGGCTACTATCTCCTTGGTGGGATAGTACCCGTTATACCACGTAGATCTATTCAGATCGAGATTGCGCGGTGGTCCACGGTACTCAACCCCGGCACAGGCGAAGAACCCCACAAAGCGAGGGACCGTAAAACAGGAAACTCGTGATTTGTTCAAGGAAAGTTGTAATTTTTATTTCTTTTGATTTTGTTGTAAACCGGATCTTATAAAAAGACCGGATCTCTTTGTAAACGCATAAAGTTGTTGTCAAAGTTGTAACAGAATCATTAATGAAGAATAACGCAATTTCCCGCACGAACAAATACTACATCACACCAACAAGTATGGTAATTATACTTTGATGGTGCTTCGAGAGCAGTTAATAAGGCAGTAACCCCCGGATGTCCTAAGGTCTCCTCCGGAGTTAGAGTTGTCTTAGTTTCCCCGGGGAAGCATGTAATACCTCGGGCTTATTCGCTGACTGGTCCGTGTTCTAATAACGTAGCTGAGTACAACGCGCTTCTCATTGGATTCAGCTTCGCCAAGGAGCTGGGGGTTGAATATCTAGAAGCTTTCGGGGATTCTCAATTGATAGTCAATCAAGTCCGTGGAGAGTATGAAGTCAGGAACCAAGACCTGATTCCGTACCACCAGGAGGCCGTCAAAATGACAGATTCTTTTGAAGAATTCTTTATTGAATACATCCCGCGTCTCCAGAATGCTTATGCAGATGCACTGGCAGCACTGGCGGTATCACTCGCGCAGCCTCCCAAAACTGAACTGCTAGTCACAGTAAGATCGCATCAACTCTTCATACCCATATACAATATGGATATCGAAGAGGAAGACGATAGAAACGTAAACGCCAAGGAGGTGAATTCAACTCAAATTGGGTCTGAGTCCCGAGATTGGTGTTTTCCTATCATTGACTACGTCCAATATGGTATTTTGCCAGAGGATGTAAAAGAAAGGGAACCAATCCGCCGAAGAGCACCAAGATTCTTCTATAATACCGAGACCCATACATTATACCGTCGAGGGTATGATGATTTGCTACTCCGATGCCTTTCGAACGTAGAAGCAGAAGAAGTTCTTAAGGAAGCACACGAAGGAGAATGCGGTGCGCATCAGCCTGGTCCCAAACTGTATGATCGCATCAGGAGAATGGGATATTTTTGGCCGACAATGGTTCGTGACGCGATCGAATACGCGCGAGGATGTCACGCCTGTCAAGTACATGCAAATTATATGCACCAACCACCGGAGCGGTTACACACGTCAACCACGTCTTGGCCATTCGAGACATGGGGTATGGACATTGTCGGTCCTATTTTTCCCCCTTCAGTCAAAGGTGATCGATTTATTCTCGCTATCACGGATTACTTTTCAAAGTGGGCTGAAGCAATTCCGCTTAAATAAGTGAAGACGAACAACGTCATCAATTTCATCAAGCATCATGTCATATACCGACACAGTGTGCCAAGACGGATCATTCATGACAACGGTCCACAGTTCATAAGCAACGTTTTTGTCAGGTTTTGTGACAAGTTCAAAATTCAAGATGTTTCGTCAACAGCTTATTATCCCGCTGCGAATGGATTAGCTGAGGCTTTTAACAAGACGATCATTAAAATCCTGTCAAAGCTCGTGAAGACCAATAAATGAGACTGGATGATAAACTCGGTGAAGCACTCTGGGCTTATCGTACCACCATACGCACACCTACAGGAGCTACCCTATATTCATTAGTATATGGATGTAAAGCTGTGCTGCCATTGGAAATCCAAATCCCATCCATTCGGATTGCTCTCGCAACTGAGATGACGACGGAAGAGCAACATCAGAAACGTCTCGAAGAACTCGAAATGTTGGATGAAAAGCGCTTGGAAGCTCAACAACATATTGAGTTTTATCAAGCCAGAATATCAAGGGCTTTTAACAAAAGAGTCCGACAGAGAAGCTTCAAGGAAGGAGATCTGGTCCTCGCTGCTCGCCGACCAATAATCCTCAACTCCAAGAAGAAAGGTAAATTTGAACCCAAATGGGAAGGGCCGTTTGTGATAGACACAGTCTACTCAAATGGCGCTTATCGCCTAATTTCTCTAGAGGGCGTCAGGCAATTAATGCCAATAAATGGGAAGTTCCTGAAAAAGTACTATCCCTAGTACATTCAAGATAACCCATTTATCGGGAAGTTCCTTGAAGAATATTACACTTAATATTCTAGAAGATAACTCAAAATTATTTCTACCATCATAATCCCTCACTGATCAATTTCAATTGACAGTGAGTCCACCAACAAATTCCCCTCTTGATTCTTTCCACGAACAAGAGGTCCACTTTTAATTTAGAGCCTCCTTTCGATAAACGAAAGAACTCCCTTCTTTTCTCTTTGGTTAAACCTCTTCATGGTTATAACCAAAGTTGAAATTTTATTTCGATAAACGAAAAAAAAATCATCTAGATAACCAATCCTATAAAAGGTAAGCTTATTTAGATCTTCCGGATTCTCGGAGTGGAGATCCCACTTCTAGTTTCTTTCTTGCAGTGGAAATAGAATATAAAATTCTTCCTTTCCAGAATCAAGGAATAGAATATAAAATTCTTCCTTCCTTGTTTGGGGAATAGAATATAAAATTCTTCCTTTCCCACACCAATCATTTTCTAAGAATTTAGGATTCATCCTAGGAAGTTTATCCCGAATCCTAAGCAGGAATAAGTCTGCGCCTAACACGCGCTGCCGGTTTAGTCTTTCTCCGTAGAAGAAGACACCAGAGTTCGATTCTGGGGATTCTATCCTGAAACCTAAGCAAGGATAAGTCTGCACCTAACCCGCTGTCGGTTAGTTCTTAACCGTTAAAAAGAACACCCGCCCACATATTCAACATTGTGGCAGGTTGTTATTAATAACACCAAAATTCATGCCTTACACGCATGAGGAATTTCATCCTGAATCCTAAGAAAGGATATGCCGACGCCTAATACGCGTCGCCGGTTTAGTCTTTGTCCGTAGAAAAAGATACCAGAACCTGATTCTGGGGACCTTTATCCCGAAGCCTAAGTAGGGATAAGTCAACGTCTAATACACGTTGCTGGGTAGCCTATTCCCATAACAATGGCGAAGTCTACGTATTCGAAGTCGTAGCACAAAGTCTCAGAGGATTCACTCTCTTAGCACAACGTTACATGCGGAACGGATTTAGACAATCCGCATGCTAGCCCGACTCAAACGGTAGTCGGTAAAGGCTAATCAAACCCGTTGATGGCTGAGAATTTGCCAAAATTCTATAAATACGAGTCATTGATGTATCAACTCCGTAGATTGGTCTCGTGACTCGAATATCCGCCACGCTCCAATTCCTTAAGAGCTTAAACTGTGTCTACTCCAGCAGACGTACGAGTATAAACTGTGTCAAACACCGGACAACGCGTCATAAGGAAGCTCAAACGCCGGACAACGCGTTGCAAATGAAGACTCAACGCCAACAATCGATGGTCAGTTCTATGTTGAAACAGCAAGCACGAGCTAAAGATAATAAAAAATAAGGAGTTGACTTCAAGTTCAAAATTCTGACAAACGGTCAGACAATAAAGGCAGCACCGAAACCCTTACAGACATTCCACAAAGCACCGAATAGCCTGGAGGACTGAATGAATCAAGAATAGAAGCCATTCCAAACATCCCGTCATAACCGATTGAAGGTTGGGACAATCATATCCAAAGTATTCCAGACTCTTTTATAAAAGAATGAGGCTGAAATACTTTAGAGGGGGTATCTGTAGGCGTATAAAACTGCTTATAGGTCCCTTAACACAGCTCGACACGGTGATTCGACAAACCAACGAACCATCGGGCGATGAATCCAAGAATGATCGTTAAACCACAATATCGAAGCCAAGTGAGACGCGACGAAGCGGATT
>BQKN01052361.1:6646-22913 GCA_022839385.1 Asparagus kiusianus | reverse complement strand
ACTTATACATATATATACTTATATAAGAGAGAGTATAATTATATATAATTATATACTAAGAGAGAGTATATATATATATGTATGTATAATTATACATATATAAAAATATATTATATATACTTATATTATATATATACATATAATATTACACATATAATAATTAAAAAATTAAAAAATTATAAAAGGTTACTATTCCGGACCCGGCCCGGGCGCGGCCCGGGTTTGGCCCGGGTTTCCGGGCTGGGTTCCGGTCGGGCCGGGTCTGGGCCGCGGGTTTTTTGGAGAGCCCTATTCTTATCCATTGAAAAAAATTAAAAAGACTATATCTCTATCATTTCTATAAAATGGAGATACAGCGTATTCAATTTTATTAGGATCTATATCCTTATTTGTATATCATAAAAAATTTAAAAATATGTCTATAGCTGTATTCATATCTATCGAGTATTTATTTCTCTATCTTATTGTATATGATTGCAAATTTGTGGACTTCTGCTTAAAAAAAATTCTATGTACATTTAACCCGCGCTAGGAAGTTGTGTTGGTGCTGCGTTGCGCCAGTTGTATTTATTAAGGTCAACTTTACATAACCCCCAAAAATTATAGATCATTTCCTACATAACCCTTCTGAATTATCTTTTTCGTGCTAAAGAAACCTAGCTTTTGCGACGAAATCCACAACTTTCTTCTATTTTTTCCCCGAGAACAAGTCAAGATCGGAGCTTTAAGAAGTTTTAGATCTCACGTACTGTCTGTTGAATCTTTGCCTCTCATATTTAAAAGCATGAAATTTGAAATTAATTTGTTAGGAGAATTTCAATCCAAACCCATTGAATGATATTTTTATGATTAAAGAGTCAATTAATACACAGTTCTCTATATTTGCAACTAACCCTAAGCAATACTTTATTGGAATATAAGCCCAAACATATCACATATCTCTGTGGTTTGCAATAGAAAGTAGAATATCATAAGCAAAACACAAACTACAAGTTATTTATGAACTACCATAACTTTTTAAATTTATTCCACTAAATACGAAATTACGTGATCAATCTCAGCCTGAAGGAGGGGCTCCATTGTTTATCGGGTTCCCGCCAGAGGGAACTTCGTGCTTCGACCCAGTAAACCTGAACACGCTCGTTACCGGGTCTTCTCCTATTGGTATATGAACCCGAAACCCACTTATGCGGGCAGCATATTTACCACTTTGACCTTCATATGCTTGCACAGCTCCGAAACCTCCAATCTCGTTGTGTCCCCGACTTGGACCCGAAGGAGCAATTTGCTCGAGTACTTCCAACCCGAGAGACCCGCTTGATAACGGGTTTTCTTCTATTGGGTTTGGACCCGGAGGAATTCCGATAACTCTTGAACTGAATGCACTACCTAGTGAAGATATAAGGATCAAAGCAATGCAGAGGAATCCTTTGCTCGCCATCTCTCTGATTTTTTTTGTGCTTTTCAGTTGAAGAGGGGGATTGGATATTTATAGCATTCAGATAGAAGCTATTAGGGTTTGGTAGCATTCTCTATTTGAAACATGTTATGCCTAGCATAAGCAATTTGCATACATTATGTTGATTGTCTGCAATACGCTTCTGCCATAAAAGGAAAACATTTTTCGGTTAGGGATATTATTTGAAATTTTTTTTCTTTTGATTGTATATATTTTTTTTTTCAGTCGAGAGCATTGTCACATCCGAGGACCCAGGCTTCGGGGTTCTCCAATGGAGGCTGGCCTCTTTACCTATCAAGGTGGGTGGGTTATGCAGCGGCCGATGCCATACAATTTTCTTTTGTGGCCTCTCGAATTCACTCCATCGAGCTCCAAGACCACATTTTGAGAGGTTATGGTGAGGTTTCTTTAGGTGAGTATTTTACTTCCACCAGGGCCTTTCTTCAAGCCAAGATACCTGAGGTTGACCTTCTTCACATCACCACTAAAGGGTCTGTCCCCCCAATACCAATGTATTACTTGGCAGATATCTTTTATGGTGGCGTTTGTAGAGATCTATCAAAGGAGTTTAACTATTTAGAGAGGCAGGTTGCGATGGTTGAGTGCCTACGGGCAAAGCACGCCTAGGATTTTTTGTTGGCCATGCCTATTGAGGGATTGGGACAGAGTATGACTCCGGGGGAGTACCAGGCCATCCTCAGATACAAGTTGTTGGTTCCTTTATTCATGGAGGGGACAATGTGCCCAATTTGCCGTAGAACACAGATGGATGCTTTTGGAGAGCATGCCATCCACTGTCAGAAGCAGCCAGGGTTTAAGTACAGACACGACTTAGTCAGAGATGTCTTATATGATATCCTCCAAAGAGCAGGGATCCCATCAAAGAAGGAAGCGCTGGTCAACTTCCTCAATCCTCCTGGAGAGGCTAGATCTACTCTAAGCCCGACAGACGTTCTTGTCTACAGTTGGGGCGGGGGGAAGCACGCTTGTGTTGATCTCACAGGGGTGTCTCCGTTAGTGGGGTTTGGTAATGGAAAGTTCAAGGTTAGGCATGCAGCGGATAGAGCGGCAGAGGCAAAGGTGGGCAAACATGATCAAGATTGCAAGGACAACCACCACAGCTTCATCCCGTTCGCTTTCGATACGTTTGGTTTCCTTGCAGCTGATACAGTGGAGTTCCTCAGGAAGGTAAGGAAATTCATGAATAAGAATGTGGCGACAGCTGGGTCGGCTGAGTACGTGTTTCGTAGGTTAGGTTTTGCAATTCAGAAAGGATTAGCATCGCAGCTTGTTGCCCGCTTGTCATCAACACATGTGTAATTTTTTTAAATTCGGTTTATAAAATAAGAAGAAATAAAATATATATTGAATTAAATTTTGTTTCCTTCAGCATTTGATTTTGGTTTCTGGATATGTGATTTCAAAAGATCTGACTTGCATTTTTGGCAAATTTGTGTACTGTAGAAAATTGATTGACAATTTGACCTCCTTAATCAAGGATCCCAGTGGCTAATTTATAAAAAAATATTCCTTTTTTTATATATATTTGGAAACAAATGACTCAAATTGAGGTTTGCATTTTTCTTTCAATAGATTGGATGGATCATAAAATTTTTAAAATCTCTACGAAGCCTATAAGGTTATGAGTTTTACAATTTTCTATCAATTTGCTCGAGCACAATAAATGATATATATGTAACAATCTATCATGCTCTGTTTGGTCTCAATATGACGTTGACAGTACATATACATATATTCAGGGCTTTGAAAATATAATGTTCAATCATTGATACATTATTCTGAGTTTAAAATATAAACTTATCTATCGGCTCTGTAGTCATGATGATTTTGGAGTTAGCATTACAATATCCTTTTCTAATCTTATACCATACTTTTTTAAATTAGTCTTATTAGATTAATTATGTAGGGGTGCACTGATTTTAGAGCACTTTTATACATAAATCTATTATGCTATATATTATATATATAGCAAATTAGCAACCTCTAGTTGCATAGAGTCCAATCGTGCAAGAAATGTTTAGTTTCCTATAAGGGCTCATTTAATTACGTGGGAGTTAGTGAGAATAAAATGCATATTTCCACTTATCATCATGTCTATTAGACATAACTATCTTTTTTAAAGTAGGAATGTAGGTTTTCTAAGTGTCCTTGGATTTGAGAAAGGACTTGAAACCTTTGACAGTCAGACCTACATCACCATCCTTCTTGTCTTATGAGCTTAAACTTGGATTAATTCTTGCTTTGTTTTGTGTTTCTTGGCTTTGAGAGCCATGGACTTCCTTTTGGTATCTTCTTCAAACTTTTCTTCGTGCTCCTTCATTCTCATCTAGTGTATCATAAGGTTACCTACAAGATTGTCAAGAGCCATGCATCTTACATAAATATGTGACTCTTCAACTGTAATCTTAGCATCCCATTCATGTGGGAGCAAGTGAAGAACCTTGCAAATAAGTTTGTCCTTATGTATTTTTTTTCCAGGTTCTTTCATTTTGTTCACCACGTCAGTGAATGTAGTGACCATCTCTTGGATAGTCTCTAATGCCTTCATCTTCAAGTTTTTTTACTTGCTTATTGGCATAGCAAGCTTGGCCTCCTTACCTGAGACTTTTGTTCATGGGTGACTTCTAGCATTTGCCAAATTTCCTGTACAGACACACAACCAGAAACCCAATTGAATTCTTCACATGTGGGTAAGAAATAGAAAGCACTCATAGCTTTAACATATAAAGGGAATAGTTTTTGACATTAACATCCCACTAATCCTTAATTTTAATGGTAGTGAAATCTGCAACAGTGATAGTGGGTTCATAATGACCAGACTCAACAATACTCTCGGCATCACAGCAGTAGAAATAAGGAATACCCTCATGCAAGCTTTCCATTGGGTAAAATTGGTCCCATCAAAGAGTTGGGATATGTTTACAGCATGACCTTCTGGAAAAGTGATTGAGAACCCTAAACTCGTAATCTATCCTAGGATGTTAAGCCTAATATTTGAATATCAGGCTCTAATAACACTATAAAAATCTAGACGCAACCTTAGAGTATGGGTGAATAGAATTGCTACATTTTTTCTTTAAAAAAGAGGAGTGTTTCTTAATTAACAAACATCACAACAAAAATAAGGAAAATAATAAAACAACTATTATAACCACAGAACAAACAACCACATATAAAACAAACTCAACAAGAGAAGAAATTTTTCGATGAGACTGTATGATGCTCATTGATGAGTATAAATTGTTGGAAAGTTAATCCTAAGTCTAATGGGGTTTGAATTTAATTATCTTTAGAAGTTCAAGTTATTTGGAGTTCATTTAGATATTATCATATTAGTTGAATTAGGAGTTGTTTTGATTGTCTCTAGTTTGTCATTATTATCTTTTAGAGTTTGTGCTAGAGTGAAAGCTTTGCACAAACCTATATAATAGGCCTCTTGTACCTATGACTTGTGGTAAAAAATAAGGCTGAGAGAGTAATAAAGTTATCTTTTTTATCTTTCTTCTCCTTCTCCCATATATTATTGTTGCGCGCAGCGGAAATTTCGGCAGCACTTCGGCAGCACAACAAGAGAGTCAGGTCGTAATAAAAATTCTTGCTTCTCAAAGGAAACAAGAATCTGAAGCTTATATCCTATCAAAGTAGGATATTAGCTCTTCCTCTCGTCAGCTCTAGGACTGCGCGTCGAGGGAACCTAAAAAGCTATTACAAATCACCCAAATAGCAGTACAACCAATTTTACGTGGTTCGACAAATTGCCTACGTCCACGGGGCAAGGAGGGGGGAGATCTACTAATAGAGGGAGAGAATATAACTAGGGTTTACAATCACTCAAACTAAACCCTCACACAAACTCTCAAATCCCTCACACAATATCTCTCAACAAAAGGATGCACAAACCCTAACAAAAGCCGCAGCTTTTTCTTTTGCACCCAAAGCCAAGTGCCGCAGACAATCTCAGGCGAAAAAGACTCCTGCGCTCAAATTTTTGCCGCAGCCGTAAAAAACACCAAAACCCTCTGCTCTCAGCCGCAAAAGAGAACCCAAAACAAAACTGCCTTGCACGCCCAACCTAGGAAAAAAAAATCAACTATATATATAGTTGATGATATCAGTTCGTGGGCCTTCGTGGGCTTCATGCGGAACATCAAAAGCAGAACATCAAAACCGAATTTGAGTCGGTTTTGTGCGGAAGGAATCGTCACGTGGGTGGGGGCCACGTCCGCTCACAATTCTCCACCTCGGTAAAGTTTTCCCAAAACTGAGCCGAAACCAAAGCAACCAAATGTCCCACTTATTGTGTCCAGTACGAACTCAATCCACAACAAGTCAAGAACCCGAATGAGAGTCCAAACAATCTCACCCCATCAAAATTGACTAATCCAAACCGGCTGTATCTGAAAGACTGCCTACGTATCCTCTTGCCCAAGGAATCAAGCCGAACGTAGTTCATCCAAATGGCCGCCAACGGCCTCAACAATCATGAATGTGCAACAAGTTTCGACAATGATCAAACTTGTTGCTCGGAACCACCTTAGTGAGCATATCTGCCGGATTATCCTTCGTGTGGACTTTCACGATTTCCACATCACCATCTTCAAGAACATCCCGAACGAAGTGATAACGAACGTCAATGTGCTTCGTCCGTGCATGAAAAACCTGATTCTTCGCCAAATAGATAGCACTCATGCTATCACAATGAATAGTGACGGACCTCTACGATATACCAAGTTCCTCCAAAAGTCCTCGAAGCCAAATAGCCTCCTTCACAGCCTCCGTAACTGCCATATACTCTGCCTCCGTCGTAGATAAAGCCACCGTAGACTGTAAGGTGCATCTCCAACACACCGGTGCATGGGTCAAAGTGAACACATACCCCGTCGTAGACCGGCGCTTATCCAAATCCCCGGCATAATCCGAATCAACATAACCAATGCATAGCTGCCCACCTGTAGTGTCCCGCTCATAAACCAGACCAACATGGAGCGTACCTCGAATGTACCTCAAAATCCATTTCACAGCGTCCCAATGACCCACTCCTGGATCATGCATGTATCTCGATACCATGCTTACTGCCTGTGACAAATCTGGTCTCGTACAAACCATTGCGTACATCAAGCTCCCAACCGCGCTCGCATATGGAGTCTTCGACATCAACTCACGATCTTCAACTGACTTTGGTGAAAGACCAGCTGAAAGCTTCAAATGGGCTCCCAAAGGTACACTAACTGGCTTCGTATCCATGCTAACATGGAATCGCTGTAGAACCTTCTTCAAATAAGCCACCTGTGTCAAACAAATTCTGCCCTTCTTCTTGTCTCTGCCGATCTCCATCCCTAAAATGCGCTTCGCCTCACCCAAGTCCTTCATCTCAAACTCATTTGATAGTTAAACTTTCAACTCATCTATAGCCGACCTGGAACTAGAAGCAACCAACATGTCATCGACATAGAGCAACAAATAAATGTACGCACCTCCTTTCAACTTGCGAAAATATACGCAAGGATCAAACTGGCTCTGAGTGTACGAATGACCAAGCATAAAACCATCGAATCGCCTATACCACTGTCGAGGAGACTGTTTCAAACCGTATAGCGACTTCTTCAATCTGCAGACCAACTTATCTTTCCCTGCAGCTCGGAATCCCAATGGCTGAGTCATATATATTTCTTCATCAAGATCACCATGAAGAAATGCTGTCTTCACATCCAACTGATCTAATTCCAAACCATACTGTGCCACCAAAGCTAGCAAAATCCGAATCGAAGAGTGCTTCACCACCGGAGAGAAAACCTCATTATAATCTATTCCTTCCTCCTGTGCATAGCCCTTCGCAACCAACCTAGCTTTGAATCTCAATGGAGTGCCCTCAATGCCCTCCTTCTTTGTGTATACCCACTTGCAACCAATTGCCTTCCGCCCCTTTGGAAGCTCAACCAGCTCCCATGTATCGTTCTTATGAAGAGATTCCATCTCCTCCTACATAGCCACCTGCCACGAATCAGCCTCCGAACTCTGCTCGGCCTCTCTGAATGTAGTAGGCACTATCTCATCGATACTCTCCACCGAAAGTGCATACGCAACTGTGTCGGCATACCGTACTGGCATCTGTATGTTTCTCCTCTGTCTCCGAACCGCAATAGAATCCTGAACCTGAGCCGTCGGTTCCTGATCCTGCACATTTGTACTCGTATCCTCCGTGTCACCGTCGTGCTCGCCTGGCGTCACCTCAGTCGGCACCTGCATGGATACTGTACCATCTGGACAATGTGGAGCTGCATCGATCTCCACCACCTGCGATATCTCCTCCGTCGGGTCGCTCTCCACCTGATGAGAGCTGGGAAGCTTCAAGATAGAAGCCTCATCGAATGTGACGTCCCTACTCAGCACAATCTTCTTATCAACTGGATCCCAAAGCTTGTATCCCTTGACACCACGCTTGAATCCTACAAATATGGCCTTCCTAGCTCGAGGTTCCAATTTATCAGTTCTAACATGATAATATGCAGGGCACCCAAATACCTTGAGCTGGTCATAGTCATGTGCTGGCTTTCCCGACCACATCTCCATAGGGGTTTTCCCCTCAATCGCAGATGAAGGCAGCCTATTAATGAGGTGGCTCACATACGTAAGTGCCTCAGCCCAAAAGATCTTCTCCAAACCACTCTGCGACAATAAGCATCGGATCTTCTCCAGTAAAGACCGATTCAACCTCTCCGCCACCCCATTTTGCTGCGGTGTATGACTAACTGTGAAGTGTCTCTCTATGCCCTCTTCTCGACATAGCTGCTGAAAGGGGTCAGAAGTATACTCACCACCGTTGTCGGATCGCAACGTCTTGATCTTTCTCCCAGTCTGCAGTTCCAATCTCTTCTTCCACTCCACAAATAAATCTAGGACTTCACTCTTCTTCGTCATGGTGTACACCCAACAACGCCTAGAATAGTCATCTACAAAAGTGACGAACCAATGTCGACCACCAAGTGATGCAGTCTTGGTGGGACCCCAAACGTCTGTGTGCACGTAGTCTAGGATGCCCCTCGTCTGATGAATGGCAGTCCCGAACTTCACTTTCGTCTTCTTGCCAAGAACACAGTGCTCACAGAACTCAATATTTCCACTCTTGGCTCCCTTCAATAGTCCCTGCTTGCACAATGCCTGCAGTGACTTTTCACCTGTGTGCCCTAACCTATAGTGCCAAAGTCTGCTCATGTCCGCTTCTGAAATAGCCGAAGCAACCTGGCCAATCTCGGTGCTTCCCTTCAGATAATACAAATTTCGATTGCGGACTCCCCTCATCACCACCAATGATCCCTTAGTAACCTTCGCTACAGCGTTTTCGAAAGTCACCTTGAATCCCTTCGCCTCCAAAGCTCCAACTGAGATAAGATTCTTCTTCAGCTGAGGAACGAATCTCACCTCCTTCAATTCACGAACTACTCCATCGTGCATCCGAATCCGTACGGTACCTATCCCACAAACGCCACAGGATTGATCATTTCCCATGACAACAACGCCCCCGTCGACTTTCTCAAAAGATGCAAACCAGTCTCGCCTAGGGGTCAAATGAAAGGTAGCGCCGGAATCAAGCATCCAATCTGATACATCCACATGATTCACCTCCGGAGTAATCAATAGAGAAAATCACGAATCATCGGAATCATCGCCTTTCGCAACGTTCACCTCATTGGCCTTCGGGTCCTTTTTCTTGCCATTCTCCTTCTCCTTGAGCTTTGGACAGTCTCTCTTCCAATGTCCCTGCTCCTTACAGAATGCACATTGGTTCTTTGCTAATTGGTGGCGGCCTCTTGACTTTGACCTCCCTCTATTACCACCTTTCGGATATGGGCTTCTACCTCTCGTCGACAAGGCCTCTCCAGAAGTACTAGCGCGGGAAGTCTCCTTGTCCTTCCTCCTCAAATCGTAATTTGTCAAAGCGTTAGTCACTTCACTATAGCTGATAGAAGATCTCCCGTTCAACAAAGTGAGTACGAAGGTATCATACTCCTCATCCGGTAAGGAGCCCAACAAAATAATCGCCTTGTACTCATCCGATATCTTCTCATCAACATTTGCCAAGTCCGACAACAACTTAGTGTAGTGTTCGCGGGAAAAATTGTGTTATTCTTCATTGATAATTCTGTTACAACTTTGACAACAACTTTATGCGTTTACAAAGAGATCCGGTCTTTTTATAAGATCCGGTTTACAACAAAATCAAAATAAAGAAATGAAAATTACAACTTTCCTTGAACAAATCACGAGTTTCCTATTTTACGGTCCCTCGCTTTGTGGGGTTCTTCGCCTGTGCCGGGGTTGAGTACCGTGGACCACCGCGCAATCTCGATCTGAACAGATCTACGTGGTATAACGGGTACTATCCCACCAAGGAGATAGTAGCCGAGAGGGATCGTTTCACCAAGGAAACGCTCGCTCTAATCTCGGGATCTAAGAGCCAAGCTTAGATCCGGAGTAGTGTCACGTAGATCTGGTCGTCCAAGTCTTCAAGCCTTCACAATCCGAGTTGAGGTCGCAATCCGGCAGAGTTTCGGCTCTTCAGAAGTTTCAGAAAAAAGTCCTCTCAAATGAACGAGTGCCAGGCCTATTTATAGGCACTCGAAACTGTGCCTTTGGCACAGAACTGTGCCTAGCCACCTCTGGGTGGCTCGGCCACCGAGCCACCCTAGGGTGGCTCGGCTTGGGCCGAACCACCTTAGGGTGGTTCGGTTCGGGCCGAGTTCCCCCAGGTGTGCTGGTTTCGTCGTTTTCCGGTGTTTCCGGTTCTCCGTCGTTCGGGTTTGATTCGGTTTCTGGAATTGACTTAATTCCAAATATGGCAGTTAATCCGTTTCTGAGTTCGAGTTTGGGATTGGTCCCGATTCGATCGTTATATCACCGAGTTCGTTCTTGTTTAGATGACTCGGTGATTCCCCGAAACGTTGGTTCGATTCCACGTGCGTACGTGTTCCATTGTTCATGTGCCTTGTCGCCTCGACCTTTCGTTGATTCGTTCAGGTCTTGATTCGATCGTTATATCACCGAATCTTCATTTGGCAGTAGCTCCGCTTCGGTGTTTGAGTTCAAGTCCGTTTTGTTTGTTGGACGACTCGTTAACTTTCCGAATCGTTGGTTTGGTCCCGCACGCGAACGTATTCCATTGCTTACGTGCTTCGTTGCCTCGTCGCTCGAATGTCCGTTGTCTTGTCGAATCATCGTGCTGAGCTAAGCTAAGGGACCTATAGGCAATTTTATACGCCTACAGATACCCCCTCCAAAGTGTTTCAGTCTCGTTCTTTTATAGAAGAGTCTGGAATACTTTGGATGTGATCGTCCCAACCTTGAGTCGGTGTAACGGGACCTTGGAATGGCTTCTGTTCAGGATTCCTTCAATTCCACCAGGTCATTCAGTGCTTTGTAGAACGCCTGTGAGGATTCCGGTGCTGCATTTATTGTCTGACCGTCGTAGGAATTTGAACTTGAAGTCGATTCCTAGTTTTCCAATCATTAGCTTTTGTTGGTTGGTTCAACGTGCAACTTTCGTTCGATTGTCGGCGTCGAGTCTTCTTTTGAGACGCGTTGTCCGGCGTCGTGTTATTGAGTTATCCTTAAGAATATTTTTAGAAGAATATTCTCCAGGAACTTCTCAATAAAGATAGGGAATAGTTTATACTCGTATACCTTATCGGAGTATTTCCGTATTCAAAATGAGCTGAACCGGCTTGAAAATTAGCCAAAAAAGGCAGTAATTTGGGTCGAAAAAATTTCTTCCGCTCTTTCCGAATGTGTGGGAGAGATAGGAATAAATCAAGGGTGAGACTCTCAATTGATTCGGAGTCGTTTCGATACTCGATTCAACCCTGTTTGGACTGATCTGGACTGGTCCGGTCTGGTTCACCCTGGTCCGGTCTGGTTCAAGGCTGGTTCACTATATAAGAGAGGGTCTTTTTTCTTTTTCTTTCTTTTCTTTTCCTCTTTCTAGGGCCGGCCGAACCCCTCCCCTTCTCCTCTTGATTTTTTCTTCCGTCGAGCGTCTTTTCTCCTCGAAACTTTGATAGTTGTCCTGAATCTAGGCTTCCTTTGGATCTTTGACTGAAAAGCCCCTCAAAAATCCCATTTTTTAGAATTTCTTTCAGGCCCCTCGAGCGCGTGCTGAGAGTTTCCAAAAAGGTCTCACTTTTGCTGGATCTCTAGCCTTTCTTCAGGTAAATCCTCCACAAATTTGATCTTTTTCATGCTCAACTTAATTTATGCATTTGTAGGATCATATGTGAGGGTCGAGGGTGTGATTTGACGCCTCGATTTAATCTTTTAGGGGTGTAGATCTGATAAAAAAATGATCTTTTTTTTTCTAGATCTGACCTCTTTTAATTTATTTTGCAGCTCGTCATGCCGCGTTCTTCGAGAGGTCGTTCCCCTGCCATGTCAGCTGATGGTGCGCCGCCTTCCTACGCCGGTGAGCCATTTTTGGCAATATTTGGAAATTTACAAATTAGTCCTTTTTTCTTAAAAATTTGTAAATTGGTCCTTTTTACCCCACGTTGTTCTCCTTGGCGAGGCAATCGGGAAGAGCCTTGATTCTCCTTGGTGAGGATCGACGCTTTGGCATTTTTAGGAATTTTTGCAAATTAACCCATTTTTTCTGAGAATTTGCGAATTGGTCCCTGTTTACCCCACGTTGTTCTCCTTGGCGAGGCAATCGGGAAGAGCCTTGATTCTCCTTGTTGAGGATCGACGCTTTGGCATTTTTGGGAATTTTTGCCAATTAACCCATTTTTTCTGAGAATTTGCGAATTGGTCCCTGTTTACCCCACGTTGTTCTCCTTGGCGAGGCAATCGGGAAGAGCCTTGATTCTCCTTGGTGAGGATCGACGCTTCAAAGATATGTTTTGCTTGGCCAAAACCATATCTCAAAATAAAGGGGGCGAATTGACGCTGCATTGCGCTTCATAAGGCAGGGATCCTCGATGCACCCTATCTTATGACTGCACAATGTGGCCAAATCGTCTCACCCTTTATAAAGAAATGACTCTATCTCAGCTATTTGTAAGATGAGTTCAATTTCCTTTTATACCCGAGACTAACCTGTGTTTAATTGTTTATTCTGCAGTGGGGTATCCTTCTGGATCGTTCTCAGCTCACGCAGTCTATGGGCGTCGAGGCGATCATTATTCGACCTCTGACAATCCTTCCCCTATTCCAGCTATTCCTCAGTTTGCTTCGGGCACGTCGGCTGAGGTTGCACAGGTGGTGAGGGAGGGTGGTCATCGAGCTATTCGCCAGCTGATCACAGATGCTCCTTTTGTGAAGGATGCTAGCTCTACCCAGCCTCTCCGGAAGAGTGATTTCCTATTTGGTGACTCTGTCGATGACCCGGAAGCCGTATTCATTGACGCTGAGCAGTGGCTTCACAAGACCGGCGGTGGCTTCATATACTTGCCGGAAATTCCTCGACATCGCTCGTTGACTGAACTCAGGTGTCAGGCCGTGACGCGCGAGATGTCGTGGCGTTTGACAGTGGATCATGAGAGCGTACATTGCGGCTATATCACCCACCAGGCAGCTCCTGGTTCAAGCAGGAGTCACATCACCGGATTGCATCCTGGAGTGTTGGGACTGGATGCACCACCGCGTAACGAGTTTCTCGCCACTGCTTCGACTTTGAGGAATCGCCTCGCTGCTCTAGGACGGGAGATGCCTGCGACTCGTCACAGGATTTATGGTTGGGTCCACTCTTCAGACAAGTCTTGGTGGAGTCGCATGACGACATACGTCTTGAGCCGCTGGGGCGAGGAGTTGCATGCTTGCGGTTTATATACCGCCGTTCGTGCCACCATGTATGGCCTGCCCGTCAGTTTGAGACATTTCTGTGCTTTGTTCGAGTTGTATAATCCAGACTCGAACACTTTTCTGACCCGTCAGGGGGAGTTGGGCTTGACTCTTCATGAGATGCATAGGATTTCTGGCTTGACCATGGGGCAGATGTTATACCAGGAGTATTTTCCTTCCAGTCATGAGTTGAGTCAGCTGAAGGATCGCATGCCCGACCGTTACGAGACTCTATGGGATCTCACCTGCCATTACCATATAGCTTTGGCGCAGTCTGAGCCTTTAGCCAAGAGGACGAAGGCCTCTGTGAGTCTGAAGCAGTTCGCGAACTATTTGTTCAAGAACTTGGAGAGCAGCTCTGGCGAGGATATTTGTGAGTTGGCCCCACTCACTCCTTCAGAGGTGAACCATCTACTGAAGAAGATTGATGCTCGTTCCTATACCACCAGCAGTTCTGAGGGTGGCTTTCCTGCGAAGACCAAGTTCAGGTCTTTTTTATGGCATGCGACCACACCGATTCAGCCGATGACTCTTCTTGCCGGCTTTCTTGCTATCTGGTTGAAGAAGTGCGTGGTTCTATACCAGTCTGGGGACACCTTGCCCTTGGAGGTACTTTTCCCAGCAGTTCAGCTCGCATATAAGAAGGAACTCTCACTTCTTCCGGTGATGGTGGCTAACATTCACCGAGGACTTCGGCAGCTTTCCAGTGCGTTCACACGGAAGGAGACCGACTTGCCAGGTCAGATTCCCACGCTTAAGGTGGAGTTTCCCTACGCTTATTTGATGGCCTGGTTCGTCCTCCACCGTCCGGACATGATGTCGGTGTCGAACGCTACAGATCACTCTGTCCCCCTGCTGCAGTTGCTTGAAAATGGTAGGTGGGAAGGCCGCGGGTTTTCTGATGTCCGACAGCAGCTGTAGGTCCACAAATGTTGGGCGTTCTCTACTTGTTTCCCGCAGTTCTCCGGCCGATACGGCGAGTGCTTGACAGACGATGAGAGGCCGAGAGAGAATCGGACCCACTTAGACATTGGCTGCTTCAATTGGCTGGTGAACATCAGGCCCGGCTATCTAACTTTCCGAGTGAAGAATGAGTGCTTCATAGAGCCATATCTACCCTGCCGATTTGCTCGCCAGTTTGGCTATGATCAGCTTTACATCGGGAATCCTCGCCAGCAGCTTCGGACCCATAGTGGTTTGGTGGACGGTCTTCGTGCATGGTTGTGGACCGTGACTGGCTGTACCGGTGCTAGGTTCAGCCTCCCGAGTATTGATCGGCAGTTGAATCTCACCTTCTTGAGCTGCAAGTGGTTATTAGCAGCCAACAAGACTATCCTTGTGAAGCCGATTGCGGAGCTAGAGGCCGAGGAAGCTTCTCGGGTTGATTCGCGCAGGATTCGGGAGAGGGCTCGATCACAGAGGACACAGAATAAGACTCGCCGACTTGATGAAGAGGGCCATAGGTCATTCCATTCTACAGATGAGGCTTCCGGCGGAGATCCCGAAGATTGTGATGACTCTTCTGAGCGAGGTTTGCTATTCATCTTTTCCTTCTACTTTCTAGAAATATTGAAACTGACTATAATTCCATGTTTCAGGGACTACAGCTGATCATGATGAAGAGTTCTACCCTCCTCCTCGGGCGAGACCTTCGATCCCCACTGCTAGGCGGAAGAGGTTAGTCCGCAAGCTGCCTGCAGCTTCCCGAGCTTCCGATACGGACTTAGCTGGTGATGATCCTGCCAGTGATGGAGGTAACAATTATCCTGAGAACTATTCCTCTGGTTACTCAGCGCATTGACTTATACTTCTCTCTCTCTCTATATAGGAGCACGTGAGGAGCATGAGATGAGTCCTGATCCAATCCCCATATCTCCCGATGAGTCTGATCCGCTACCCCCTGTAGAGAGGTCTACAGGGGTTGCTGACATTGGAGCGGCGGGCAATGTAGGACCCGATTCCGTGAATCAAGGTACATCTAACACTGACAACGTATTTCTTTAGATGATACGCCAATGAATTTGTGTACCTTCTAACTGTCCTCTACCTCTTGCTCCTTCAGATAATTTTCAAGAGATGAACCTTGGAAATGAAGAGGCTAATGTACCCGTGAAAGGTAACTTACTTCCATTAATTGTAGTCTCTTTACTTCTTTTTGGCACTTATATGCTCTTCTGTCAGGGTTCTCCATCGATGACTTCGACGCGGGAAATTTGTTTGCGGACACTCCTATGATGCGCTATATATATAGCTCACCTCAGATTGAGGATCAGCTACCTGGAGACATGTTTTCTGAGCCCGCCTTCGCTGAAAACCCTGAGGATGGTTCCTTTGAAGGTATGTGCCTCTTTCTGAGTTAATTATAGGACTAGCCAATTTTGACTAATGCAACTATAATGTAACGCCTCTGCGAATTCCGTTTTGGATCTGGCAGGAGCTTTTGTTGAGAAAGACCCTGTCGAGCCAGCTGCGAGACCAACTCCGCCAGTTGATACATCTGCAGCCGTTACACCTCCACTACCCCCAGCGGATCAAGGGGAAGAAGGTATAAGTTAACTCATTGAAGAGTGTTATTCCCTTTCTTTTTTTTTTCTTTTTTTTTATTAAGACTTTTGACGGAATTCTCCCTTTTTTTTTTGTAGGGCGTTCTTCTCGTCTTCATGTCTTAGTGAAGGAGTTGTTATCTGACGACGATCCTGACAAGGTCGTCATCTGCATAGACGTTCGTTCCTTCTTCTCCTTTGTGAATGCTATGATCGGCAAGCTCTTTCACGATGGACTTTCACTTCACCAGTTCAAACCTCTACTTAATTCCAGAATCAACTTGATAAGGGAAGCAGGATACCCAGATTTGGCGAAGGCCATAGTTGACGATATCGATTGCCTAGAGCATGAGCTTCAGACGTTTCGTGAGCTTCGAGATACCGGAGCCTCTTCCTTCATTGCTGCTGAGCTGGAGAC